>JAVJIF010034320.1:20000-225191 GCA_038442645.1 Agave tequilana | reverse complement strand
AGTGTTTTAAAAAGATAATAACAAAGAAAAACACTTGAAAAAAAATACAAGATAGATATTGAAATAAAGATCAAAACCAATTTCCCAAAGACTCTCTTTTCTTTGATTTTTCCAACATTTTATTTGATTTTTCCAACACTTTGAAAATAAATAAAAGATAAAAATTTTAAGCTCAAAAACTTCTTTTAACTTGCTTTAAAACACTTGAAAGATGGACGAAAATTCTCTCAAAAAATCTTGATGCAAACAGCTTGAAAGGACCGCTATTTATAGGCTCTCAGAATATAGCCGTTGGGGTTCAGAAATTATCATTTGACCTTCCGGTCGACCGTCCAATGGTCATATTTCTGACAATTGAGCACCGATTGATCGCCCCAGGAAAACTCGCCTACCTGTCGACCGCCCGTCGACCGAGCCTAAAGGCACTCAGCTTATCGGTCGACCGCCCGGTCAACCGGCATTACCCGAGACGAGAGTTGGGTGGTTACAGTCGGTCGACCGCCCGGTCTACTGGCCTTATAGATAGGCCTCGTGCACGTCCTTGTGCACATTGGTCGACCAACTGGTCGACTGAGCTCTGATCCGGTCGACCGGCCGGTCGACCGCCAGCAGGCTCAGGCTAGGGATTAGGGTTTGAACTTGGTCTTTTTAACACCTATAAAATCCCATAAAATCTCATAAATTTCACAAAAATAGTTGTTATAAATATTTGAAGAATAAATATTTTTGATCAAAAATCAACACATATTACAAACTATTTGAACTATTTTTGTGATATAGAAATTAAGCTTTAACACAAAATCGATATTTTCCAAAATAAAATTTTGAATTGAAAATCCAATTTTTCTCAAACTTGTATAAATATAAAAATAAGATATTTAAACTCTTTTGAAGTATAGAGTGTAAGGATAGAATCCAATACACATATAAAAGATATATTTATATTTTTGACATTAAATCCAAATAAGTTTTGTTAATTACAAAACTCTAAATACATGAAATAGAATCATCAAAATAAGTTTTTCTAAATATTGAAGCATAGATGTATATTGTAACACCCCATCCTCGGTATACGTGCACAGTTACGTATCCTGATTTTTGGTGCATTTTATTGTTATTATTTTATTTTATTTTCTGCTATTTAAATACTTACTCATATAGCAGTACTGCATGATTTGATCTGTTTTGGTATTCAGATTTGACTAATTTTAGTTTCAAATATTATTTTTTAATATTTTAGATTTTTCATGATTTTCTGGAATTTTTCGGAATTAAATTGTAAATCTTCAAACCGTGTCGGCCAGTATCACTGGTTTATTCCAGGAATTTTAATTCACAATTGGAATCAATTTTTGGATTCCGCTTTCACATTCCTTCTTAAAATTATATTTTCTTCCTTCAGGCATTTTCTGGGATTTTTCAGATTTTAATCAAAAATCCAGCCTACCCGGTGTAGACACCGTTCATAGTGGATTCCAGGATTTTTATTTTGAAATGGAATAGAATTTCTGAAAACCGATTCCACCAAAAATCTTTATATAATATTTATTATTTTTAAGAATTGTTGGGGAGCTTTCCGAGATACTTCAATTTTTGGACCTTTCCGAAGTTCTCGGTATTTTCCCAGATACCGGAAATCATTCAACTGCTTCACTCTTCTCTTTTTTCATTTTTCTCTCTCCTTCCTCAAACGCGAGTTTTGCCACTGGACTCAGCAAATTAATGCGGAGACCCTTCCCTTGCTGCATTTAATGCTTATGGCCAATCAACTCAAGTCCAACCACCCATGTCCTTTTGTCTTTTCTTTGAAACGCACCTTTGCGTTTTCTACTGGACGCAACCTTGATTTCCGCGTTTGGCTCCTCAATTGCCTAGACGCAGCTTTGATTTTCTTGGGGACGCAGCAATCTTTGGAATGAAACGCCAAGTTCCATTCTTGAAGTGATGATGGCATATTATTATATTATTTTCCCCCCTTTATATATATGCACTCCCATCTTCTCTCTCTTTCATTTTCCTTCATCTTCTTTGTTCCAGCAAGCTCCAACAGCAAACCCAAACCCCCCAAGCTCCTTGGCCGGCCATTACCACCACCCACCAATCCATTTTCTCCACCACAAATCCCTCCACTTCGTTCTCCTCCATCTCCTCCTCCATTTTCACCAACAAACACCATCTTCCTCAACCTCTTCCACCAAGAAAACCTCCAAGAACCCATCTTCACCAAAAAGCTTCACACACCATCTCCACCACCACCTGCACCACCGTAGCCTCCACCAAGCATACCACCTTCACCTCCTCGTCGACCTCTTTCTAATGGACTATAGATTCGTCCCCCGCAATAACGTTGTCAAGATCCCGTTTTGAAATGGTGAACTAGACTTGCACCTCCATCTTCTCCAAACTACCACAACCCCTCTCCATCAACTTGTGAGGACCGGTACCCTCCTTTGGATTGGGACCGAGTTTCTCTGCGTCGGACGTATTTTAGGCGAGTAATTCTACTCGCCAAGACTTGGATATTTCTTTCATATTTGTAAACAAACGCAACCCTCAAGAACCAATTCTGTTATCTGTTTTGAACCCTATTAGTCGACTTGACCTAATCATAAGTCGACTAACCCTCTTGAAACGCACCCTCGTTTCTGAAAACGCAACTTCACTAGTCGACTATGTTTTCCCACTAGTCGACTAACTTTCCTTTGAAAACGCAGCTCTTTGAGACGCACCCTTTATTAGTCGACTTGATGTTTTCCCTAGTCGACTAACTTCCCTTCTGAAGACGCGGCCCTTGAGACGCGGACTTTATTAGTCGACTAACTATTATTTCCAGTCGACTAACGCAGCTCCCTGAAACGCGGTCTTTTGAAACGCACCTTCCCTAGTCGACTAACCCTATTTCCTAGTCGACTAACTCTTTCATAAGTCGACTACTTATTCTCTCTAGTCGACTAATCTTGACTATTTGCTATGCTTAATTACTTCTTTGATTATGACATTATCTTTGGGTCATGTATTTTATATTGCTAATTACTAGACTTGTTACTTGACAAATATCACCTCTTATCATGCTATCTATTAACACAAGGCATGATACACCTGACTTCTATGATTATCACTATAACGGGAATGATAACCGGACTTCATGATTTTCCAACTTGATTTTACATGATAGTACAAATTGTACTCCTGATACTCTTGTTTTTTATAATATTCCTGACTTGCTCCTGTTCATTCCCGAAACCTGATAATTATCTAAAGAATTCATAAAATAAGACAACTTGCATCGGGTCGGGGAAATATGCGGCTATCAATACATGTTCATGTTTACAGTGGTATTAGGTATGTTGTGCAACTAAATTTCCGGTCTGACCTGTGGGCCTCCAGGCGACCGAGGGGAGGGCTGGCTCCCTCCTTCTTGTACCATCTTGATAAGGGCATCCTATAAGACCCTCCTGATCGCCTTGCGGCAGGTTCCGTCCCCAAGCAACGGAAAATCCTGGCCGTGGTCCCGGGTATGCACGGGACCCACTGTAAACATAGTTCGTTGATACCCCCGCTGGTTTCCAATAACAACCTTGCTTTACTCGGATATGGATCTATGTGTGCTGGGACGCTAGTTCACATAGCTAGATATCAGGGTAAGACGAGTAATAATAATAATAATAATAAAAGACGTTAATTGTGGGTGTTGTATGCGCTTGGATTACGGTGACATGAGATAAAGGTATATAGATGAGGGTTTCCTTATTTGGATTATTCCCTCGAAGTACTAGTCTCATGAGGTCGTAACTTGAGCTTATACAATGCCTTTCGTTTATAACATGTCGTACTTCTTTTACTTGCTGAATGATTATTCATGATATTGTACCAACTCTCATACTCTTATCCTTATGCCGCTCGGCTGTAACCTGTTAACTTGTTTGGGAGGTCCTGACTCCCTTGAATTTGTATGTTCAGGTTCCGAACCTTGGATCGAGGTGGAGCCTTCTGTGGAAGATCAAGCTTTCCTTTCGAGCAGGCTGACTAGTCTCGGCTTCTGTTGTGCCACTCTCCTTTTTAGCTCGCGGGACCTTCCTTCAGCTCGTGAGCATATTGTAATCATATTGTAAATCGTACTTTTGTGCTTGGCTGTGATATATGATGCATGTGATATGTAATAGTATGTCACATCCTGTGATAACCTTGTACTTTGTACTCCTTATGTTGGCATATGAATGGACGCTACGTTTGTCGTACTCTGATTCTTGCTTGTACTGATGCTTAACGTATATACGTGAGGGTATCTCTGACCTGCGTATGTACGTCGCAGTGACGTCCCCGTACCCGTGGGATCGGGGCGTCACAGTTGGTATCAGAGCGTAGGCTCTCACACCTATAGTACAATCAAGCAGCAAATAATGGAATTTGCCATTGCCAACTACAATGTACAAAGTTATCTAGTCCTTCTTGATTCCTTTCCTTGTGTCCTAAAATCCTTCCATCTTTCCAGTTTCCAGTCTCCTTTTTACCAACATAAGTATGATAGAAGGACGGGTCGTAACAACTCCGGGCAAGCATCAAATGGACCCACGGGAGAGAATGCTGGTATTCTTAGGGTTATCCAGAATATGGTGGAGAATCAACAAAGGCAGACCGAACTCCTCCGGCAAGATTGATAGCAGCTCCTCAAGAACGGAGGCCAGGCAACGTGTCAGACTTCAGCGGTTGCAGCCGGCAATATTTACGGGGGAAGAAAGACCACTAGATGCCGAGCAGTGGTTAATTGACACAACAGATCTCTTGAAGGCAGCCCGGATCCCAGAAGAAGATAAGGTGGAAGTCGCCAAGATCCAATTAAAGGACGTGGCTAGAAACTGGTGGTTAGCTGAAGAAGCGAGACTGGACAGACCCATCACTTGGGACCAGTTCTCTAAGAGCTTTTATGATAGATTCTTCCCTACCACAGCTCAGAAGGAGATGGAAGAACAATTCATCCGACTTCAACAATGGAATCGGTCTGTTGACGAATATGCTGCTGAATTCTTAAGGCTGAGTCGTTTCGCTCCGTATATGATAGCTGACGAGGAGAAACGGGCAAGCAGATTTTAGCAGGGCTTACGAATGGATATTCAAGTCCTTTTGATTCCCCAGCAGCTGAAAACATATTCCCAGGTCCTTACTGTAGCTCGGGAAGTAGAGCGAGGATTGGAGAAAAAGAATCTTGATCAGATGAGGAAACAGGCCATGAAGAGGCCATTCCAACAACTGGGCAGAGGAGGTCCAGTCAGAGCTGTAAGGGCCCCAATGGTTAGAAGACCATATCGACCAGCCCCTCCTCAGACAACTCAAATAGTTCCTGTTTGTAATTATTGCCAGAGGCCAGGTCACTTGCAAAAGGACTGTCACAGGGCTAATGGGTTGTGCCTGGCATGTGGATCTGGTGATCACACAATAGAAGGCTGTCCCTTAAGAGAACTGGGACGATGAATAGGACCCTACCGCACTTCCTGCACCTATGGGACAGAGGAACCAAGGACCAATGGTTAGGAGGGCCCTTCCCCCTCCCACAACAAGTTATCCCCCCCGTCCAGAGGGAGCTAGAAATGCAGCGGGTCGTGGAAGAGGACGAGCCTACAACTTGACAGCGGAAGAGGCCCAAACTTCTGAAGAAGTGGTAACAGGTAAGATCATGGTGCACTCTAAACCTGTCTTAGCCCTCTTTGATTCTGGCGCTTCTCATTGTTACATATCAGATAGCTTCATTGCTTTGAACTCTATACCTGTTGAATATTTAGACCACCAGTGGAGATAAGTACCGGTAACGGAGTAGTCATCTTCAATAGAGTTTGTGTAAATTGTCCGGTGGAACTGTGTGACAGGATATTAACAGTGGATATGCTCGTACTAGATACTAAGGGTACGACGTAATCTTAGGCATGACTTGGCTCAGTAAATACCATGCAGTCATTGATTGTCGAAACAAGAAGTTATTTTCAGAATGCCACTTCAGTCTGAATTCCAATTTGAAGGAGAACACAAACCTACCAAGGAAAAGCACAGATGACTGCTGGTGAGATCCAGAAGAAGAGAGTACCAATTTGGAATGAGTTTCCAGAAGTATTTAAGGAAATCTCAGGGCTTCCACCTGACAGAACGATTGAGTTCTCCATTGATACCCTTCCAGGCACAGTTCCGATATCCAAAGCTCCATACAGAATGGCACCCACTGAGTTGGAGATTCTAAAGAAACAGCTACAAGAATACTCTGACAAAGGATTGATTAGACCAAGTGCTTCACCATGGGGAGCTCCAGTGCTATTGGCCAACAAGAAGACGGTGGTAAGCGTTGTGTATAGACTACAGAGAGTTAAACAAGGTTACCATCAAGAATAAGTACCCCTTACCAAGAATTGATGATCTGTTTGATCAGCTTCATGGAGCTCGAGTATTTTCTAAATTAGATTTACAATCGGGTTATCATCAGCTAAAAGTAAAGAAAGAAGATATTCCCAAGACAGCATTCAGAACCCGTTATGGCCATTATGAGTTTCTAGTTATGCCCTTCGGAGTCACCAATGCCCCTGCAGTTTTCATGGATTTGATGAACAGAGTGTTCTCATCATATTGGATCAGTTTGTGATTGTTTTTATAGATGACATCTTGATCTATTCGAAGAACGACAGAGAGCATGCAGACCACTTGAGAATAGTGTTACAGACTCTCCAACAGGAACAACTTCATGCTAAGCAAAGCAAGTGTGAATTCTGGTTAAATAGTATGGCCTTCCTTGGGCACATAATTTCAGAAGAAGAATTTCAGTAGACCCCAGTAAAATTCAGGCAGTGAAGGACTGGCCTATTCCAAGGACAGTAACAGAAATTAAGAGTTTTATTGGATTAGCCGGATATTACAGCGCTTTGTCCAAGATTTTTCTAAGATTGCAGCCCCGTTAACGAAGCTCACCCGGAAAGGAGAAAACTATATATATGGACGGAGGAATGTACCGCAGCATTTGACAATTAAAGGAAAGACTCATTACAGCTCCAATTTTGAGGACTCCCTCAGGAGAGAGGGATGGTTATATATAGTGATGCATCCGGAAAGGCCTAGGGTGTGTATTAATGCAGCATGATCATGTCATAGCGTATGCATCCAGGCAACTGAAACCACATGAGAGAAATTACCCAACTCATGACTTAGAGCTGGCAGCTGTAATATTCGCATTGAAGATCTGGAGACATTATCTTCTGGGAGAGAAGTGCTAATCTACACTGATCACAAGAGTCTAAAGTATATTTTCACGCAGAAAGAATTAAACATGAGACAGAGACGGTGCTTGAATTAATGGCAGATTATGATATAGATTTACAGTATCATCCAGGCAGAGTCAATACAGTACCAGATGCATTGAGCAGGAAGCCAGAGAATAAATGCTAGTACAACTTACGCAACAGAAGGAGTTGATTCAGGATATCATAAATTGGACTTAATGATAGTACAAGGAATTGATAAAACGGGACAGTTGATGACCTTTCAGATTCAATCAACCTTGATGGATGAGATAAAGAAGCTCAAAAAGAAGACCCCAGATTGCAGAAATTCAGAGCTCAAATAGAAGCTGGATTGAGAACTGACCTCCGTATTCATTCGGATAACGCATTATATTTTGGTAACAGGATTTGTGTCCCCCAAGGAGAAGTCCGACAGAAAATTTTGGCAGAGGCACATAGTTCGGCCTATTCCATACACCCGGGAGGAAATAAAATGTACCAAGACTTGAAACAAGTTCTGGTGGAATGCCATGAAAAGGGAGATAGCCCAGCATGTGGCCAAGTGCTTAGTTTGCCAGCAGGTAAAGATAGAACACCAGAGAACAGCTGGACTTCTTCAGCCCTTGCCAATACCCGAGTGGAAGTGGGAACATATCACCATGGATTTTGTCACAGCACTACCTCACAGTCCTAAGGGTAATAATGCAGTATGGTAATCATTGACCGCCTCACAAAAGCAGCTCACTTCCTACCTTTCAGAGTAGGTCAGTCAACAGAAGTTCTTGCAGAAAATATATGAAAGAAATTGTTCGTCTACATGGAGTTCCAATTAGTATCGTGTCATAGAGACACGAGATTCCGATCACATTTCTGGGAAAGTCTCCAAGAAATTTGGGAACTCGTCTGAAATTCAGTACCTCATATCATCCTCAGACAGACGGACAATCTGAACGGACTATTCAAATTCTTGAAGACATGTTACGAGCCTGCATGATAGAATTTAGAGGTCATGGGAAGACTATCTTCATTTGGTAGAATTCTCTTATAATAACAGCTATCAGGCTAGTATCAAAATGGCCCCATTTGAGGCATTGTATGGCAGGAAATGCAGGTCACCGATATGTTGGGACGAAGTCGGCGAAAGAAGACTTATGGGACCAGACATTCTAGTTCAGACAACAGACAAAGTTCGAATTATCAGAGATCATCTCCGGGCAGCACAGAGCCGACAAAAGAGTTGGGCAGACACAATAGAAGACCCTTGGAATTTAGAACAGGTGATCATGTGTTTTTGAAGATATCACCCACCAAAGGGGTAATCCGGTTCGGTACACGTGGGAAACTCAGTCCAAGATACATCGGCCATTCGAAATTTTTGGATCGTGTGGGAGATGTGGCTTACCGATTGGCATTACCGCCATCTTTAGAAGGAGTACACAATGTATTCCATGTATCACAGTTGAGGAGGTATGTCAGGATGAGAGTCACATTCTAGATCACTCCGAACTGGAACTACAGTCAGATCTGTCTTATAAGAGCAACCGATGGCCATCCTGGACAAAAGTATCAAAACATTGAAGAATAAGGCAATACCATTAGTATTGGTTTCTTGGAATAGACATGTGCAGAAGGAGAAGCACGTGGAACGGAGGACATTATTCGTGAGCGTTACCCTCAACTATTTTCAACTTAGTTGGTAAAATCCTTTCTTCCTATTCTTCTCTACCGTCATCTTCCCCTTCCTGAAATTTCGAGGACGAAATTTTTTGTAAGGTGGATAGGTTGTAACACCCCATCCTCGGTATACGTGCACAGTTACGTATCCTGATTTTTGGTGCATTTTATTGTTATTATTTTATTTTATTTTCTGCTATTTAAATACTTACTCATATAGCAGTACTGCATGATTTGATCTGTTTGGTATTCAGATTTGACTAATTTTAGTTTCAAATATTATTTTTTAATATTTTAGATTTTTCATGATTTTCTGGAATTTTTCGGAATTAAATTGTAAATCTTCAAAACCGGTGTCGGCCAGTATCACTGGCTGATTCCAGGAATTTTAATTCACAATTGGAATCAAATTTTTGGATTCCGCTTTCACATTCCTTCTTAAAATTATATTTTCTTTCCTTCAGGCATTTTCTGGGATTTTTCAGATTTTATCAAAACAATCCAGCCTACCCGGTGTAGACACCGTTCATAGTGGATTCCAGGATTTTTATTTTGAAAATGGAATAGAATTTCTGAAAACCGATTCCACCAAAATTTTTATATAATATTTATTATTTTTTAGAATTGTTGGGGAGCTTTCCGAGATACTTCAATTTTTGGACCTTTCCGAAGTTCTCGGTATTTTCCCAGATACCGGGAAATCATTCAACTGCTTCACTCTTCTCTTTTTCCATTTTTCTCTCTCCTTCCTCAAACGCGAGTTTTGCCACTGGACTCAGCAAATTAATGCGGAGACCCTTCCCTTACTGCATTTAATGCTTATGGGCCAATCAACTCAAGTCCAACCACCCATGTCCTTTTGTCTTTTCTTTGAAACGCACCTTTGCGTTTTCTACTGGACGCAACCTTGATTTCCGCGTTTGGCTCCTCAATTGCCTAGACGCAGCTTTGATTTTCTTGGGACGCAGCAATCTTTGGAATGAAACGCCAAGTTCCATTCTTGAAGTGATGATGGCATATTATTATATTTTTTCCCCCTTTATATATATGCACTCCCATCTTCTCTCTCTTTCATTTTCCTTCATCTTCTTTGTTCCAGCAAGCTCCAACAGCAAACCCAAACCCCCCAAGCTCCTTGGCCGGCCATTACCACCACCCACCAAATCCATTTTCTCCACCACAAATCCCTCCACTTCGTTCTCCTCCATCTCCTCCCTCCATTTTCACCAACAAACACCATCTTCCTCAACCTCTTCCACCAAGAAAACCTCCAAGAACCCATCTTCACCAAAAAGCTTCACCACCATCTCCACCACCACCTGCACCACCGTAGCCTCCACCAAGCATACCACCTTCACCTCCTCGTCGACCTCTTTCTAATGGACTATAGATTCGTCCCCCGCAATAACGTTTGCAAGATCCCATTTTGAAATGGTGAACTAGACTTGCACCTCCATCTTCTCCAAACTACCACAACCCCTCTCCATCAACTTGTGAGGACCGGTACCCTCCTTTGGATTGGGACCGAGTTTCTCTGCGTCGGACGTATTTTAGGCGAGTAATTCTACTCGCCAAGACTTGGATTTTCTTTCATATTTGTAAACAAACGCAACCCTCAAGACCAATTCTGTTATCTGTTTTGAACCCTATTAGTCGACTTGACCTAATCATAAGTCCTACCCTCTTGAAACCACCCTCTTCTGAAACGCACTTCACTAGTCGACTATGTCCCACTAGTCGACTAACTTTCGAAAACGCACTCTTGAGACTTTATTAGTCGACTATGTTTTCCCTAGTCGACTAACTTCCCCTGAACGCGCACACTTTGATTAGCACTACTATCCACTAGTCGACTTAGACCCTAAACGCTACTAACTTCCCCTTAGACTCGCCACTAGACGCACTTAAACTCTACTCATCGACTACACGACTCTAACGCGACTTACTCTACTAACGCGAGACTGAAACGTCGACTCTCCTTATCGACTAACTACTTTTAGTCGACTAACTATTATTTAGTCGACTAACTGATTTTTACTCTGACTAATCTATGACTACTCTTTCATAGTCGACTACTTATTCTCTCTGACTAATCTGACTATTTGTATTTATTCTTCTTTGATTATGAACATTATCTTTGGGTCATGTATTTTATATTGCTAATTACTAGACTTGTTACTTGACAAATATCACCTCTTATCATGCTATCTATTACACAGGCATGATACACCTGACTTCTATGATTATCACTATAACGGGAATGATAACCGGACTTCATGATTTTCCAACTTGATTTTACATGATAGTACAAATTGTACTCCTGATACTCTTGTTTTTACAATATTCCTGACTTGCTCCTGTTCATTCCCAAACCTGATAATTATCTAAAGAATCATAAAATAAGACAACTTGCATCGGGTCGGGGGAAATATACGGCTATCAATACATGTTCATGTTTACAGTGGTATTAGGTATGTTGTGCAACTAAATTTCCGGTCTGACCTGTGGGCCTCCAGGCGACCGAGGGGAGTGCTGGCTCCCTCCTTCTTGGTACCATCTTGATAGGGCATCCTATAAGACCCTCCTGATCGCCTTGCGGCAGGTTCCGTCCACCAAGCAACGGAACAATCCTGGGCCGTGGTCCCGGTATGCACGGGACCCACTGTAAACATAGTTCGTTGATACCCCCGCTGGTTTCCAATAACAACCTTGCTTTACTCGGATATGGATCTATGTGTGCTGGGACGCTAGTTCACATAGCTAGATATCAGGGTAAGACGAGTAATAATAATAATAATAATAAAAAGACGTTAATTGTGGGTGTTGTATGCGCTTGGATTACGGTGACATGAGATAAAGGTATATAGATGAGGGTTTCCTTGTTTGGATTATTCCCTCGAAGTACTAGTCTCATGAGGTCGTAACTTGAGCTTATACAATGCCTTTCGTTTATAACATGTCGTACTTCTTTTACTTGCTGAATGATTATTCATGATATTGTACCAACTCTCATACTCTTATCCTTATGCCGCTCGGCTGTAACCTGTTAACTTGTTTGGGAGTCCTGACTCCCTTGAATTTGTATGTTCAGGTTCCGAACCTTGGATCGAGGTGGAGCCTTCTGTGGAAGATCAAGCTTTCCTTTCCGAGCAGGCTGACTAGTCTCGGCTTCTGTTGTGCCACTCTCCTTTTTAGCTCGCGGGACCTTCCTTCAGCTCGTGAGCATATTGTAATCATATTGTAAATCGTACTTTTGTGCTTGGCTGTGATATATGATGCATGTGATATGTAATAGTATGTCACATCCTGTGATAACCTTGTACTTTGTACTCCTTATGTTGGCATATGAATGGACGCTACGTTTGTCGTACTCTGATTCTTGCTTGTACTGATGCTTAACGTATATACGTGAGGGTATCTCTGACCTGCGTATGTACGTCGCAGTGACGTCCCCGTACCCGTGGGATCGGGGCGTCACATATATAGATGAAATTCAATATATATTAAAATATTTAAACTTGTTTTGATTCGATCTATTCATGAAAATCATATATATGTATATTTGAAATCTAAAAACGATTCAACCGAAAACTAAACATATTGAACTTGTGTGTGTGTGAACTTAAGCATATCAACACTAGTCTATCTTACACAAGATCTAAACACAAACTAAAACTAAACAAACCGGAGTCTTCTTGTAAAACTCCTTCTTCAAGCTGACTCGATTCAAATTCGATCCAAAGAGCTTGACTCTATCTGAGTGCTAGATGCGATTTTGATATGCGAGCTCTTGAATATACATGTGTTAGCTCCAAAACTCCTTTGTTGAAGCTAAGCACCTATTAAGAACTTGATAGAAAATCTGAAACTATATAAACACAAGATCATTAGTATTATAACTGCATGAGTTAATCATCATTAAAATTAGAGTGATGGGCCTTTGGGCCAACAAGCTCCCCCTTAACTCATGCATAGCATAAAAACATGAAGATATTCGATAAAGCATTTAAACTAAACACACATAAACATATATGCATAAAAAAATAAATTCTAAAGTTGTTGCATGTTATGTTTTTATTCATGCATATATAAACTTTAAATTTCTCTCCCCGTTTTTGTCAATTCATCAATAAGGGGTAAAGAAAACATGATAAATGTATATACGATATAAATTCATGAAGAGGAGAGACGCCAAGTTAACTTTCCTTGCATACATGTATTATATAGAGAAGGGATAACTAAATCTTAACCCACATAAGTATAGTATACAATGTGTAGATGGAGATGTTAAGTTCCTCCTACACACATGTATCATATAAAGAAAAGAGGTCAATCTCTTCTTTATATACTATATTTATCATGAATCTCTATATAGAGGAGATGTTACCTCTCCTTGCATATAAGCAATAGATGTCAAAATAAATTTTGAAAATCAATTAAAATAAATTTTAATGTCACTTGTAATCAACCAAAACAAAATTTAAATACCATATGAAATCAATTAAACAAACTATAATACCACTTATAAATTACTTAAACAAATTTTGATACTTCTTCGAAAAAAAATTTAGATACCACTTGTGAATACCACTTGTGGATAAACATAAATATTATTTTATAGATAAACATAAATATGAAATTATTTTAAGTCAAAGAACTTTCTCTTTTTTTTAAAAATAACTTCAAAACTAATGCATAAGCTTGTTGCAAATAAAAGCAAATATTTTGAAGTAAAACCAAGCTTAGCATGAAATCAATTTATGCTATAAATATGTATGGTCAATGTACAACAAGCATAATCAATTATATATATGTATGTATGAAAATAAAATACCACTTGAAATTTAGTGCATAAATATAAAAAAACTTGAATGACTATACAAAAATGAAATAGTATGGGAATCATGTGTATAACTCATGCACATGTTTAAAAAAATAGTCATTAAGGTACACAAGACATGGTCACTGATTGATCGCTAATGTTGCATATTTAATATCATATTTTCATATTTATTATAGAATAAAATCTGCATTGTCCTAATTAAAATGTTTAATTTATTTGTAGGCCCATTCCTTAAGGAGATGAAGAGAAATGAGCCCAAAAGCCCACCAAAATTTTGAATTAAATCAGAAGTAATTCGAGCCAGTGAATCAGGGCAAAATCAAGAGGTTGAAAACCGGTTGAGAAGAATCCTCTCAGAATCGATCGGTTGAAGCAAAGATCAACGGTCATTTCTTCAAAATGTCGGAGCTAAACTGCAAATCCAACCCAAGATAAAGACAGAACGAGATGCCAGGGAGACCCACCAACAGGGTGTGGCCAGGTGGCCACACCCTGGCCACGGAAACGCGGCCAAAAGCCGCGTTTCCGTGGCTTGGTTAGAGAATTAGGGGGAGCGTTTGCTCCCCAATCTTCCCGGGATCCTGTAGGTTGGGTTTTTGCTTATAAAAAGGCAGTATTTGTACTGAAAAGAGGACGACCAGGTAGAGATAGGATTTAGTCAAGTTTTCATTCTTTGTAGTTTAGGTTTTTCTTTTCTTTTTATGTAATTTGTATGTAAGCTTAGTTTAGATGAAGATTCATGTAAGTAAGAGAGAGGCTTATGTTGAGAGTGACACCGATGTACCCTCCTCCTTTCTTCCATTGTTTCTGCAAGCAATAAAGGTAAATACTTTTTTTATGTTCGTCTCTTTACTTCATTTTCCTTTTCCTTTTCCTCTTTCTACTTCACCTCTTTTAGTTTTGATGAGAATGCAAGTGAATCCAGAAGCATAATTATAACAAAGTTTTTGTGAGTGCCAATGATACTTCATGAAGATGTTCTCCTCAAGATCCGTATCACTTCATTCTTGCTCGGCTTGATGATATAATGCGAACGGGACTGAGCTCGATCCTATGACTTATGCGTTGAACGTCTTCGAAGCAAGGTAGATCATGAAATGGTTCCAGGTAAGTCATCAACCAAATTAGGTGAGTACTTCTTTAATCTTCTTTCTTTTCTTTTATTTCTGTAGATTAAATCACCAGCACCTCATCTTCCAAATCTTTCTTTTCCAATTCATTTGTACATAGTCGTTTTCTGATTTTCTCCACCTTCTCTATCTATCACTTTCTTTTTAACTTTAACATAGCTCTTTTTTTATTTTCATTTCTTAAAACAAAGAAGAACTTTCGTTTTTCTTCACAAAGATTTCAATAAAAACCTTGAACGCTTCTATCGCTAACCCTCCTTGTGGATCACGACCCGCATAGCCACTTGCTATCGCGACAAGAATTGAGCACTTGCACATCTTTATTCTTCGATCTAAAGTTCTGTATTTTGTGTGCAGGTTCAAGCTCAATCAAATTTTAGCGCCGTTGCCGGGGAGGGTAATGATTTTTATTGAAATCTGATTTTTATTGAATTTTTAGAACTAAAATGAATTTTCTTCTCTGTGCAGGTTATAGGGCAAGCAAAGCAGGAAAAAAGGATTGCAGAAACATATAAGTGGTCTTGGACCTCTGTTCCAAAAACAGAGACCAAGTACCCTCTGAATTGCTGCGTTTTCTCGGCTTTAGCCGCGTTTTCGTGGCAAAGAAGAGTTCACTACTAACTGTTTTTTTTTGCAGGGCTGCTTGCTTTGCAAAATTCTAGTTTTCTGTAACTTTATTTCTTATATGCCATCACCAAAAGCCTGCTAATAAATCAACAGTAAAACATATGTTGAAAAAATTAAAAAATTTATTAGACGTTTGCATTTTAGGCACGTGTCTTTTCAATTCATTTTCTTTACTGTTGAAGAGTGCTGGAGCAAGGTACGTTCGCATTGCATTTAGAATATGACTCATCTCTTGGTTGATTTACATCGCTTTGAGTGAATCTTATTTGCATATCTTATACACTTGCACAAACTGATCTTAAGGGCACCACACCATAACAAGATAAGGTGGGGATTTAATCACCCTTCCTTGACCCAAAAATCAGATTCCAAGCACTCACTAACCCAAGCCTAACTAAAAATGAGTAGACGTTGGCCCTAGGGACATCTCGGACTCAATTAGGAGATTATCCTAAGGGGGAAGGTGTTGGAATTTGACTCCTGTCAAATCAGTGTCTAGGAAAGGGATTAAGGGCCGAAAGCCTGAAGGTTGGTGTTTATTTAATTAAGGAACGTCTTTGACGGAAAACCTCCCACCAACCTTGCCCTGACCTGGCTGATTAGCTTGTGGTCAAAGTCTGCATTAAACCTCCCGTGGACAGTCTAATCAGTTAGGAGTCGTCTAGGTCATAGGTCTACCCTAACTTAGTTTAGAATTTTTTCCTTTATTTGTTTGCTTATTTGTTTGTTTTTTCTTTCTTTTTGTTTGTATTCTATTATGTGATATGGCTTATAATAACAATTTTTTCAACTTCAATAATAATCCATATTACACACCGACTTAATTTTCGGATATTACCAACCCGGCATATCAGAACTTTAACCAACCTAGTGTGCCGGATTGGTCTTATCCGAATCAATATAACCATGTCCCCAATCTAATAACTATAATTTCCAGAATGATTTCAACTCTTCACAGAGTCAGTGGGGATTCACCTACCTCAAGTCTAATTTTCAATCAACTTGTCCTCCTTCTCCACCTAGTCCACAATATTTTCAAGATTCATACTCAGTTCCACCAGTCCAAAATAGAAAACTATCATTTTGGAAATGAGTATGCGTGAGTCCAAACAAAAATCCAAAAATTTGATGGACTCACAATTTCAAAACTAATTCCAAGACAACACTTCATCTTTTCATCAAAACAATGAACCTATCAACTATAAAAAGATGCTTGAAGCCATGACTCAGGCTCAAAACGCTCGTAATCGTGACATAGATATGATGGTCCAATCTCTACGTTCTCACCGTTTGACCAATTCTGATGTCACTGATCATTCTATTAGAGCTGAAGAGTCAGGTTGTTTTGGAAATCAAGGTTCCATTACAGAACAATCATTTGAACTTGCCCAAACTCCAAATTTTGAAAATGATATTGACAGTTTGGCAAGCTATCCCTTTCCTGAAATTGAACTTGAAAATGAATATGATCATGAACCTCAACTTAGTGGTTCAATTTTATTTCCTGATTCAATTAAGACTCCGGTATTTTCACCTGATTTCAATCTTTTTCCCGAGCCAACATTGGATCCTGTGCCAATTCATAATAAATTGAATCACCCATCTTTGATGATCATCATATTGAACTTGACCAATTTTATAATTTTGAAAATCCTATTGACAAATTGGCAAGTTCTCATTTTTATGATATTGAACTCAATGAGAAATGTGACCTAGATTCTCAAATCTGTGATCCAGTTCAAATTCCTGAATCAATATTGACTTCTGTTTTGTTACCAGACTTGAGTAATATTTTAGAGTCAGTTTTGATTCCTACACCCATCATTCTTGAACTTGAATCACCAATATTAAGTCACATTCCATTGTTAGAAAATACATGTGAACTTGAGTTTCAACTTCTTGACTTGGACCCGCTTCTTAAACCAATCTCGACTTCTGAACCTTTACTTGACTTAAGTCACCTTCCTGAGTCGGTATTAGTTCCTGTACTTTCTGAGTCCAAGTCAATCATTCTATCTTTTCATACTCCATTTTGGGACAAGGCGGTTGACAAATTTGACTCCAAAATTAATTATAAAATTTGAAAATTAGATGGGGTCAAATATTTAATAAAAATCCTTTATGGATTCAACATTTTAATGAGTTATATTAGAGAAATTTCTGGTGGGTTCCTCCGAACCCCACGAAAAGTTGATTGGGCCACATTTCGTGGACCAATCAGACCACCACCGGAACCACCACCTTAAGGTAACATTTTCCTTCCCTTTCTTCTTTTTCATGCATCTATGCATTAATTCTTACATTGATGACAATGCATGAGATAGGTGTGGGGGAGGGTCTAACATAACTTAGTTTTTTTTTTTTATTAAAATTTTTTTTAACATTTTCTTTACTTTTAAAAACTTTTTGAAAATAGAAACAATATTTTGACATATTTTTTGTAAGAAATTAAGTTAATTTTAAGGAATAGGAAAATTCAAATTAGGATTTCTTATACTTGGTCAAAATAAGATTATTTGTTTGATTTTTAGGGTTAGGAAGATAATTTGTCAAAGTAATTTAGTCTTGATCTTTACCTTAATGAAATATGCACACTTCATACACTTACACACTTAGGGTTCAAAAACAAAGATTCTTATGCCTTATATATAAAAAAAAAGAAAAGAAAAAAATATATCTATGAAAAATGAACAAATCTAATTATTGATTAGCTAGGTGCTTTGGCCTAAGTAAGCCTTGGTATTTATGCGAAAGATGATTAGATAAGTTTGAGAAAAAAATATAAAATCCTCTGATTAAGCTGGGTATTTGTGCCTAATAAAGCATAAGTATTCACACCTAAAAGTGGTTCATATAATAAAATCCTTAGTTTTGTGGCCTTGTTTGCTCGAGTCCTTAAGTCCTTGGGGTGTTTTCTCACCCGGTGCCCTAAGACCGTTTGGTTTGGGAGTCATCGATTAAAGGCTCGTTACATGGGCAGATTAGAAAGCCTAAAAGAACTAAGGAATAATACCACCAAATATATATATATATATATATATATATATATATATATATATATATATATATATATATATATATATATAAATAAGGCATAAGAGTTAGTGTTAATGAACCCTTCATCAAAATTTTCACGATCACAAGGTGCATATGACTTAGGGTAAAGTAATAGACTAGATGAGAAGTACAATTTGACTCCTTACTTTGATTGATAACAAATTCTTGAATAGAGACTAAGTTTAGGAATGAAAAATTCAGTTTTCCTATAACTTATAGATTGCTTAAATCTTACAATTATATTTCAAATATTTTTCTCTTTCAAAATGCTTTTCGAAAATACTAACTCTTTGTTTCTCTTTCTTTATGGATTTTGTGGGTGTAATCCGTTGAAAACCCTCACGAGACAAAACTCGTCCTCTAGGGGAAACCTAGAGGTTTAACGGCTTATTGCACATGCTCAGTGCAATCGCGTGACCTGCGAAAGTGGTCTAATAATCCTTAGTATAGTTTAGTTGTTTTGCTCGAGGACGAGCAAAATATAGGTATGGGGGTGTGATTGGTCGCTAATGTTGCATATTTAATATCATATTTTCATACTTATTATAGAATAAAATCTGCATTATCCTAATTAAAATGTTTAATTATTTGTAGGCCCATTCCTTAAGGAGATGAAGAGAAATGAGCCCAAAAGCCCACCAAAATTCTGAATTAAATCAGAAGTAATTCGAGCCAGTGAATCAGGGCAAAATCAAGAGATTGAAAACCGGTTGAGAAGAATCCTCTCAGAATCGATCGGTTGAAGTAAAGATCAACGGCCATTTCTTCAAAATCTCGGAGCTAAACTGCAAATCCAACCCAGGATAAAGACAGAACGAGATGCCAGGGAGACCCACCAACAGGGTGTGGCCACTTGCCACACCCTGGACGCGAAAACGCAGCCAAAGTCACATTTTCGCGGCTTGGTTAGAGAATTAGGGGGAGCGTTTGCTCCCCCAATCTTCCCGGGATCCTGTAGGTTGGGTTTTTGCCTATAAAAAGGCAGTATTTGCACTGAAAAGAGGACAACCAGGCAGAGATAGGATTTAGTCCAGTTTTCATTCTTTGTAGTTTAGGTTTTTTTTTTCTTTTTATGTAATTTGTATGCAAGCTTAGGTTAGATGAAGATTCATGTAAGTAAGAGAGAGAGGCTTATGCTGAGAGTGACACCGATGTACCCTCCTCCTTTCTTCCATTATTTCTGCAAGCAATAAAGGTAAATACTTTTTTTATGTTCGTCTCTTTACTTTTATTTTCCTTTTCCTTTTCCTCTTTCTACTTCACCTCTTTTGGTTTTGATGAGAATGCAAGTGAATCCAAAAGCATAAGTATAACAACGTTTTTGTGAGTGCCAATGATACTTCATGAAGATGTTCTCCTCCTCAAGATCCGTATCACTTCATTCTTGCTCGGCTTGATGATATAATGCGAACGGGAACTGAGCTCGATCCTATGACTTATGCGTTGAACGTCTCCGAAGTAAGGTAGAACATGCAATGGTTCCAGGTAAGTCATCAACCAAATTAGGTGAGTACTTCTTTAATCTTCTTTCTTTTCTTTTATTTCTGTAGATTAAATCACCAACACCTCATCTCAAATCTTTCTTTTCTAATTCATTTGTACATAGTCGTTTTATGATTTTCTCCACCTTCTCTATCTATCGCTTTCTTTTTAACTTTAACATAACTCTTTTTTATTTTCATTTCTTAAAACAAAAAAGAACTTTCATTTTTCTTCACAAAGATTTCAATAAAAACCTTGAACGCTTCTATCGCTAACCCTCCTTGTGGATCACGACCCGCATAGCCACTTGCTATCGCGGCAAGAATTGAGCACTTGCACATCTTTATTCTTCGATCTAAAGTTCTGTATTTTGTGTGCAGGTTCAAGCTCAATTAGTCACCCAACCAACCGTCCTTGTAGGGTAGAAGTTTTCAAAAATAAAGTTTTAAAAATAATATAGTATTGGTTGAAAACTCTACCAATTGAAGAATGAAGAACTTGTTTAAAAAAGTTTTGAAAAACTAGTTAAACATCCTTCAAACATGAAACTAAATCATATATCTCATGAAACAAGCTAATTACACAAAAATTGACACTCAAGATCTATGAAGTACATAAAAGAGCTCATGAAAATAAAACCATGAGTAAATATATAGGTGAGTGCACAATGTTCATGTGAGTAACATATTCATGAAGATGAAATAATAAAGCTCAAAAATGAAAACTAGTATAAAATTCTTTTTCTCAAAAATATGATATATCATATAATCATGTAAGAATCATCAAAACTAGGACATATAATGTGCAATCAAATATAAAGTAAGTACACAAATGAAATAAAATATATAAAGCATGAGAGCAAGTGTAACTCAAGAATTGTACATGTAAAACAAAAGTTCTAACAAGATTTGCATATGAACATATGATATAAACAAATAAATCAATATATACTTTAAAATAAGGCATATAAAACATGAATCTACTAAAAGAAATAGGCATGTAAATCCATTTGAAAACATGAAGAAAATTTTCAAAAATACATGCATAGCTTAACAACCTATCAATTTAACTATAAGCACAAAACAATATATAATTAAGTATAGATTACAACATTAGCATATAAGCATTTAAAACATTTTAAAAGTGGAGAATGAAATAGTTATCAATACCATGTAGCCAATCCGTTTCTCTAAAATAAGGTAGTCCTCTCACCATGCTTCCTTGATAGCATCAAATGGGTTTGTCCTTTAAGCTCCAAATGCATCACCACCAGACATCAATCCTCTCATGTCTTGTGAGAGCCCACATCTACATCAAGAAAAGTGGTGGAGATTTTGGTACCCATATCTTTTTTGGGTCTATGGATGTTAGTGAGAATAGGAACCCAAACATTTTATTTGCAAAATTTAAGGAATTTAGTCTATCAAAGAAAAATCTTAAAGATGGCCTTTGCAGCCACAATGTGTACATGTGTACACTTTAGTATACAAATGAGTATGATGAGTATGAGTATAGTGTGCATGAGGTGCATGCCGTATAGGATGTGCATGCATGTGTGGAACTTGTTTCTTCCGAAACATAAATTCTAATCTATTATGGTTAAATGCACAATTGCTCAAAGTTAAGTTCAAACAATCAATTCTGTTTTTCAAAGTATGAATCTCATTTTTATTAAAAGAGAATGCAACTGTTGGCCCGAAGGCCCATCACTCTAGTTTTGATGATGATTAACTCATGTAGTTATAGTACTAATGATCTTGTGTTTAATTAGTGACAGATTTATGATCAAGATCTTAGTAGGTGCATAGCTTCAACAAAGGATTTAAAACCATATTTTGGAGCTAGCAGGATGTTTGGACCAAGTCAAGAAGGCTTCAAGTGAAGACTTCAAGAAGATGAAGACTTGAGTCTAGGTTTGTTTTATAAGATTTTGTTTTAGTTAAAATGTAAAGGATAGAATAGTTGGTGAATTGCTCAAGTATATTATACACACACACACACACTCTTGATTTAGTTTGTTTTAGAAAAGAATTTTCATTTTGAAAAAATACTATTTTGGTTTTTGGTCTTCAAGGTTACATGTTTTATCCAAATTATATTTAGTGCATAATGTCAAAAACATAAATATTTCACCATGTTTATGTAGTGGACCATATCCATACACTCTATGCTTTAGAAGTTATTTAAATATCTTGTTTTTGTATTTGGTGAAGTTTTGGAAAACAAGTTTTAGAAAAATCAAGTTTTGGAAAATACTGTTTTCTTTTGAGCCAATATTTCCAAGTTACAAAAATAGTCCAAATCATTTGTAACATGCCTTGATTTTATGCAAGAATGTTTATTTATCAAAGTATATTAGTAAAACTATTTTTGTAGATTTTCTGTGATTTTATGGGATTTTATTTCAATCAAAAAGACCAAGTTTTAAATCCCTTTAGAGTTCTGTCCTAGCGTTAGCCGGTCGACCGGGTCGGTCGACCGACGTGCACAGACGTGCACGCCAGTTCTGGCAGGAGGCCGGTCGACCGAGATGGATGATCCTCCAGAGAGTCCAGAGAGCTCTGCTCTCTGGAAAGGCCCCGGGCGGCCGGGCGGCCGACCGCACAGAGACTTGCTCTCTGTATCCTGGCCTCGGTCGGCTGACCGGTCGACTGATGGCACAACGGTCAAATATGACCGTTGTCCGGTCGACGGGGCGGTCGACCGACAGGCCTGACAGACCCCAACGACTAGTTTTTCTAGCTCTATAAATTTGGGGGTTTGGGCATTATTTTTCTTCAAGATTTTCAAGTGGGTTTTCACCAGTTTTTTCTGAATTATTTAGAGGTTTCCTCCACTTGATTTAGAGCAAATATTTCTAATCAAAAGGAGAGTTTATCAAGAGTGTGTTAAAAGAGATTTTCTTGAGTTTTCCTCCACCATCTCTTTCCCTGTTTTCTCACGATCACTTGAGCTATCCATTGCTTTATCTATCCATAGGATTGTGTTGTGAGAGTTTTTATTTGGTGATCAAAGTGTTTAGATCACCAAGATTTCATCTTGTACTTTGAGGAGGCGAACGAGTGCGTTCGCGTTGTTTAGAGTTCGTGTGTGAACTCTTGTTTGAGGTGCGGCCTCGGCGAGCCGGTGGGCTTGTGGTGTGTACGGACTAGAGAGAGTCCAAGGAGTTTTAGTGGGAACTCGTTGTAGGTGTTGCGGCACCGGGTGATCCATAGGGATCGATTATAGTGGAAATCCTTCGTGTGTCGAAGGTGGGGATGTAGAGCAAGTGTGCTTGAACCTCGAAACAAATCCCTTGTGTTTACGATTGCTCACTCTCTCTCTTAGTCTCTTGTTTATATCTTGCATACTTTTATTGTGCTCATCTTTATATTCTAGATATTCATTGTGTGCTTAATTGATATACTTGCTTGGGTTTGTTTGCTAACACTTGTATTTAACCAAGAGAGCCAACACGGCACCTCAACCCTTATCTAGGAGAATCTAGAGGAGTTTGTCCAGAGCCCTTCACGGGGAATTCGGCAACACTCTTTTGTTATACGTGGTGTTTAGTGTAAGAGTTTAGTTTAGGTCATAATAGTTTTTACTTCCGCATTATTTGGCATTAAGTGACCATTAGATTAGCCATCACCTATTCACCCCCCCTCTAGGTGATTTTACAATTGGTATCAGAGATTGGTACTCTGATTTGGGTCTTACAATCTAGAATTAAAGATCCTCTTTTTAGGCTAATCACAATATTTGTACACACACCATGGACTTCATGTCACCACCCACCTTTGACATTCTTAACATCCAAATTTGGAAGGTTAAGATGTCTTTGTACCTCAAGGCCTTAGGAATTTATGTTTATTTAGCCATCACTAGAAATGATTATTGTTTAAATGGCAAAAATATTGAGGCTAATGCAAAAGCCCTTCATGCTTTAAAGTCAACCCTAAATGATGAATATTTATCTAGGGTTTCTAATGTTGATTCGGCTTTTGTAGCTTGGAACATCATCACCTCCCTTGGCGAAAAGGATCTATATTATGCCGGGAGCGATTCGGACGTTGGAAGCGACACCTCCAACTTGTGCTATATGGTCCATGGGGATAACCCCCTTGAGGTAACTACCGAATCCGAGGTAGAAGATAATAACATGTCATATGATGAGCTCACTTCATTTTGTCAATTACTTCTTGAGAAATATGACATGATTAAGAAAGAAAATAAAAATTTGAAAATAAATTTGATTGCATGCTTAATGAAAATGATTCATTTAGAAATAAGGTTGCATGCATTGAAAAAGAAAATAAAGATTTGAAAAATGAGAATGTTTCCTTGTTTTCAAAATTGAATGATTTATGTGACGGAAACACTAGTTTGAAAAATGAAATGTTTTTGGTGGAAAAACAAAAAGAAATTGTTTTTCAAGAAAACAACTCTTTGAAAAGAAAAATGATTGAAAAAGAAAAAGTTAAAGTTTCTAAAAAGAATAAAAATGATTCTTTTTCTCACCATGCTTTACATGCCACCATTAATGATAGTAAGATTAAAATTTTGAAAATAAAAATGGATTGTTTAAGCTCAACCTTGAGCTCATATGCATTTAACCATAAAAGATTGGAGTCCTTGTTTTCAAAGAAACAAGCTCCACATGTTCATACACATCACCCTCATGCATATGCACACTTTGCACGCCATGACTACACACACAATCATATGCATTCTAAGGTATACAAATGTACACATTGTGGCCGCAAAGGCTATTTAGCAAAGTTTTGTTATGATAGGATACATCATTTAAATTTTGCTAATCATAAAAATGTTTGGGTGCCTTACAAAGCTAATCCCCAAGGACCCAAAAGAAAATGGGTACCAAAATCCCCACCTTTGATTTTTGATGTAGGTGAGGGCTCTCACAAGACGTGAGAGATTTGGTGCCTTGGTGGTGGTTGCATGGACTTGAAGGACATATAATTGATGCACCGCTATCAAGGAGGTTTGGTGGGACTACCACCATGTTTGGAGATTTGGAACATAGTTCCTTAGTTGGTAACTAATTCTAAACTCTTAGTTTATTTACATGCTTATTCATTTGTGATATCATATAGCATGTTCATGTTTTTATGTGTATTGTACTTCATGTGGTAAATACTAGTTTAAATATAGTTTTTATCAAAACTTGTATTTAAACATGTACAAATAGTGAGAACAAATTGATTCATATATGTTTGCACTTCATGCTCATTTGTACCCACTATATGCACATATATAGGCTAGTTTTGATGATTCTCTCATTTATACTTGTTTTGCTTATTTTCATGTTTTTACTTCATGTATATGTATTTTTTTTTAATCTAATAAATATACATGTATATCCTTTTGAGTCTCTTGCCTTCATGCAAATACTATTAATAGACTCGTTTTACGTTTGGGATATGTATGCATATTGTTAGATTTAGATAAATCATACATATACCTAGAAGTTTGTTTTGTTTTTAATGAAAAATGAATTTTTATGCTTTGTTTAATAAATATAAAAGATTCATGTTCTTGTTGAGCCTAAATGAATATTTTCATGAAAATGCTAATTACATGATTCTTGTTCACTCACACTTTATTTGTTTGTCATGATTTTGGTTCATGAACATATTTTTGAGCTTCATAGATCGAGTGTCAATTCTTGCATTTGGTATGATTCATGAAATACATATGATTTGATTTCATGTTTTGAAGGATCTTTAACTAGTTTTTCAAAAATTACTTTTAATTAGTTAATTATTCTTCATTTGGAAGAGATTTTCAATGCTTAACTACTTTCAAAATTATTTTCGAAAACCCCTTCCATGGGCGGATGGATGGGAGATCATGTTCATGTATGCTTTATGTGAAAATCATTTTAATCTTGAAGTTGGTTGGGAGGTATATGTTATGAGTTATATACTTGATTTATATTTTTATTTTCAATTGGTATCATTGGATCTTTTCAATTGGTATCTCAATTGATAGTTTGTGTATATACTCATATTTTGTTTTCTATATATGTATGCTCTAATTTTCAATTGGTATTATCAATTCTCATACATATATATGATTTTCGTGTGCTTGCTTTACATTTGGTATACATCTTTAAAGCATATAGTATGTTTATGCTAAGCTTGATCTAAAACTTTATTTTCAATTGGTATCTCAATTGACATTTTTAAGCTTATGCATGTTTTTCAATTGGTATCAAAATGCTTCAAATTTGTTATAAATTTACATTGATATCAATATGTTTTATCTATTTGAAAAATTCAAAATTTGTTATATTTATTTATAATTTGTTTATTTACATTTGGTATCTTAAAATTTGATTTCTTAAGATATCTTAAAATTTGTTTAAGAAAAATTCAAAAGTTTGAAATTTAAATGTTTTGATTTGTATTGCCTATATGCAAGGAGAGCTTAACATCTCTTCTACATATAGATTCATGTTGAGTGTATCTTGTATGGAGGAGCTTGACAACTCTTCTTTATGTGATACACGTGTGTAGGGGGAGCTTCACATCTCCTCTTATGCATTACATACTATACGTTATGTGAATTAGGGCTTATCATCCCTCTTTCATGTAATGTATATGTGTAGGGAAGTTACTTAACCATCTTCCTCTTCATGAATGTATATCGCATATAAACTTTTATTGACTTATTTGTTTGCACCCCTTATTGATCTCTTTGTTTATGACAAAAAGGGGGAGAAAAATTTGTTGATTGTGTTTTTATCCCTTTGTTGATGATTGACAAAATGGGGGAGAAAGATTTTGTTTATATGCATGTTTTGTGAAAAAGATTGTTTATGCATATATGTTTTGTTTTGCAAATAGGAGAAAAAGGATTTGGTTTGTTTTATGCTTGGTAGCATGTTTATCTCCATACATTTGCATACATGTTTATGAGCTTTATTGTATATCTATTTGTTTATTTGAGATGCATGAGTTAAGGGGGAGCTTCTTTGAAGCTTTACTTTAATCCATGCATATATAACTTCATGAGTTTTGTCATCATCAAAAAGGGGGAGATTGTTGGCCCGAAGGCCCATCACTCTAGTTTTGATGATGATTAACTCATGTAGTTATAGTACTAATGATCTTGTGTTTAATTAGTGACAGATTTATGATCAAGATCTTAGTAGGTGCATAGCTTCAACAAAGGATTTAAAGCCATATTTTGGAGCTAGCACGATGTTTGGACCAAGTCAAGAAGGCTTCAAGTGAAGACTTCAAGAAGATGAAGACTTGAGTCTAGGTTTGTTTTATAAGATTTTGTTTTAGTTAAAATGTAAAGGATAGAATAGTTGGTGGATTGCTCAAGTATATTATACACACACACTCTTGATTTAGTTTGTTTTAGAAAAGAATTTTCATTTTGAAAAAAATACTATTTTGGTTTTTGGTCTTCAAGGTTACATGTTTTATCCAAAATCATGTTTAGTGCATAATATCAAAAATATAGATATTTCACCATGTTTGTGTAGTGGACCATATCCATACGCTCTATGCTTTAGAAGTTATTTAAATATCTTGTTTTTGTATTTGGTGAAGTTTTGAAAAACAAGTTTTAGAAAAAACAAGTTTTGAAAAATACTGTTTTCTTTTGAGCCAATATTTCCAAATTACAAAAATAGTCCAAATCATTTGTAACATGCCTTGATTTTATGCAAGAATGTTTGTTTATCAAAGTATATTGGTAAAACTATTTTTGTAGATTTTCTGTGATTTTATGGGATTTTATTTCAATCAAAAAGATCAAGTTTTAAATCCCTTTAGAGTTCTGTCCTAGCGTTAGCCGGTCGACCGGGTCGGTCGACTGACGTGCACAGACGTGCACGCCAGTTCTGGCAGGAGGCCGGTCGACTGAGACGGACGACCGTCCAAAGAGCTCTTCTCTCTGGAAAGTGAAAAACACCTAGAGGGGGGTGAATAGGTGTAAGTGCTAATCTAGAACTAAATGCAAGATTATGTGCGCTAAATGCGGAAGCTAATGCAAATCTTGCAACACACTTAGTACAATCAACAAGTGTAGCCGAATTCCCCGTGAAGGGCTCTGGACTAACTCCTCTTGATTCCCCTTGAATGGGTTGAGGTGCTATGTGAAGCTCTTGTTGATTAGGTACAAGTGAGGCACACACAAACAACCAAGTATATAAGATGAATAGGCATATGAATATATGCAAGGCAACACAAGCAAATAAATATGATATGGCAATATGAATTATGCTCAACACAAGCAATTATGGTATGATGATATGAATGATGCTTTGCACAATTATAAGAGAGAGAGTTAGAGAGACAATGGATCAAAACGCAAACACCAAGATATGTTTCGAGGTTCGAGCACCTTGCTCTACATCCCCGCCTTCACCACCGTGAAGGATTTCTAATCCACTATCTCCCACCAAGGGAACCTCTACCGAAGAGGATACGTTACAACAATAGGAGTACCAAACTCCTCTCTCAAACAACCACCTCACAACGGAGGGGTTAGGCCTGTAGCCAACACAACAACCAACAACAACACCTCTACCGAAGAGGCTCACAACCAATCTCAATCACCTCACACTTGAGGGATACAAACCAATCACCCGATCACCTCTACCTAAGAGGGATACAATAAGAATAAGGGTGTTTACAACAAGTGGTTCCAAAAACCACAAACTCAAACTCTCTTTCTTTTTCTCTTTTCTTTTCCACAAAAACAAGATCCTAAATAGATTAGGATAGGTGATAGCTCAAGTGTGGAAACTAGGTGTTTTGGAAACCAAGAACTCAAAGAAAACACTTGGGAAATTCCTTGTAAAAGATAAAGAGTGAAAGCCAATACAAAAATCCCAAATTCCAATTTCTTTGATTTTTCCAAAACCCAAAAACAAAAAGAATAAATCTTTTTAGCACTAAAAACTCTTTTGAAAACTCTGTTAAAACACTAGTAAAGGTCAGGAAATTTTGGCATAAAAATCTTGAGGAGAAACTCCAAACAATGGGGTTTATATAGGCCAAATTCAAAACTAGCCGTTAGGCTGACGTGTCAGCCTGACAGGCCTGGCGGTCGACCCGAACAAAAAAATAGCCGTTGACAGCTGCCGGTCGACTGGTCGGTCGACCCGAACAACCCGAGAGCAATCTGCTCTCAGTCGGTCAACCGCACGGTCGACCGTCTACAAAAACAGCCGACGTGCACGGTTTTGTGCACGTCCGGTCGACTGGCCGATCGACTGGGCTTGGCCCAGTCGACTGTCCCAGTCGACCGGCCCAACCAGGCAGACAGCAAAATAGGTCAGATTGGAACACATTTTTGAGGTCTAAAACGTTCGAATTTGGGAATACGTATATAGTATGAAGTTGTAGATATTGAAGTCTTATTTCTAATGCAACTTAAATCAAATCAATATCATTTCAGAATTGAAAGTTATCAATAAAATACTAAAAGGTGTCAAAACAGAAACTGTAAACTGTTTTCAGAACAAGAACAGATTTCAACCAAATATTTGACAACTTTAAAATTAGAATCAGAAAATGGTTATTAAATAATAAATTTAGATCTAAAAGTTATCTTTGAAATGCAAGTTAAATAATGTTATTTGAATATAAAAATAAAAAGTTATGATAATAACTATAGAAGGGTGTCAAGCAGATCAATAGAACTAAAACTGGTTCAAATCCAAAACCCGATATATGTATCCAAAACTGATTCAATCAAAAAATGAAATGTGTGTGTATTGTGCACTTGAGCATATCAACTATACTAAGCTTTACAAATGAATCTAAAATACACTAAACTAAACTATGGATACCTAAGTCTTCTTGACAATCTTCATCTCCAAGTTGACTCGATCCACAAACTCCATCCATGAGCTATGCAAGGTAGATCTTGAAGCTTGAGCCCTGGAATCACCATGATAAGTTTCTAAACTCCTTGTTGAAGCTAATCATCAACTAATATCTTTGCTAATGATCTGTAACTTAGAATCACAAGATTATTAGTAAATATAACTACATGAGTTGATCATCATCAAAACTAGAGTGGAAGGCCTTTGGGCCAACAATCTCCCCCTTTTTGATGATGACAAAACTCATGGAGTTATATATGCATGGATTAAAGTTAAGCTTCAAGAAAGCTCCCCCTTAACTCATGCATAAACAAATAAACAATAAACATGCATGAATGATAATGCATATAAACATGGTGCTCTAGATACCAATGATATATTCAAAATAAAACATGTTCTAGATACCAATTAAAACATCATAAACATCATATATGCAAAAATATAAGCATGCATATAAACAAAACACAAATATTTCTCCCCCTTTTTGTCAATCATCAACAAAGGGATAAGAGCATAAAACATATTGATACTTTCTCCCCCTTTTTGTCAGAAACAAAAAGATCAAGAAGGGGTAATCAAAACAATATGATACCAATTCAAGATATGACAATAAGGTGCATATTGATACCAAATGAAATAAAACATATATCACAAAATAATATATGCAATATTCATTCATGAAGAGGAAGACGCTAAGTTAACTCCCCTACATATATGAGTTACATGAAGAAAGGAAGACACGCCCTAATTCACATAACACAAAATATGTAATGCATAAAAGGAGATGTGAAGCTCCCCCTACACACGTGTACCACATAAGGAAGAGTTGTCAAGCTCTTCAATACAAGATACACTCAATATGAATTTATACACATATAGGCAATGTAAAATAAATATGTTTTTCTTAAACAAAATTTTGAGATACCAATTTAAAACATTTAACATAAACATCTTGATATCATTAAGAGAAATGTGTTCTTTTAAACATATGATACCAATTTGAAACTATATTTTAACATAAAGCAAGGGAGTGGAAATCAAATACCAATTGAAAGACAACATCAAATTTTCTCTCCCTTTAAGAAATACCAACTAAACATATGCATAAGCTTGTTAAGATACCAATTGAAAACAAATCAAACAATAGAAATTTTTTCAAGCTTAGCATAAACAAGTATATATACGTATGAAAATTAGATACCAATTGACATTGATATTCTTGAAAGAGTAAGCATACATATACAAAACATATATGAGTATACAAAAAGATCAAAAATTGATACCAATTGAAAGTGTTCAATGATACCAATTGAAAGAATAGGGTCAAGTGTATATCTCATATTATAACGAAGAATATGAACTAGTTAAAATGAAAAGTTTTGTTAACTAGTACGAAATCCTTCAAGCAAGGAATAAATACAAATCATTTTTTATAAAAATGAAATCCACATGATAATCAACACTCTAATCCAATTAAGTATAAAAATGTCTCATGAAAACAAAACATGAGCAAATAATAAATGTGAGTGTACAAGTCAAGTATGGAGATCACAATCATGAAAATTTGTTCAACTAAGTTCAATTATTCCTTTAAACAAGAAAACAAAAAAAAATTAATATTATTTAATCTTCAAGGCATATGTATGTCTAATACAAACTAAAGTATACATATATATCCAAGATACAAACGAGTCCACAAGGATATATGCATGAAGGCATGTGGCTCAAAAGGATAGTCATGTATATCTAATAGTTTGGACAAGATAAGCATATACATGAAGTTTAAATACCAATTCATGAAAACAAAATATGAATAGCATGAAAAGTATGAAAATTTAGCTTTTCATTAAAACAATTTGATACCAATTCTTTTCAAGGTATATGTATGATTTGTCAACACAAGAAGTATACATACATATCCCTTAAACACACTTTGAGTCCATAATAGATATTTGCATGAAAGGCAAATGACTCAAGGGGTATACATGTATATCTTCAAGTTTGACAAAATACACATATACATGAAATGAAAACTCATAATCATAAAGACAAATACCAAAAATGGAATACAAGTTTAAAATGTATGAATCATCAAAACTAGACTATACTAGCACATCTAATGGGAACAAACAAGCATTCAATCCCAAACATATATAGATTTATTTGTAGCCCATCACATGTACAAATATAGATCCTAGTTTTAATGAAAACTAACATCTAAACATATATTCAAGACATGAAGCATCAAACCAAACACGATTTTTGCTATATAAAACATGCAAAGATTCATCAAAAATTCTTATATCAAACTTCTAGGTATATGTATGGTTCATCCAAATCTTACAATATACATACATATCCCAACCGTAAACGAGTCTATTAAAAGTATTTGCATGAAGGCAAAAGACTCATGGGTATACATGTATATTTATTAGGTTTGAATTCAAAATACATATACATGAAGTAAAAGTATGAGAATAGGCATAGCAAGTATAAATGAATGAATCATCAAAACTAGCTTATGCATGTGCATGTAGTGGGTACAAATGAGCATGAAGTACATAACATATATAAATCAATTTGTTCTCACTATGTGTACATGTATACATGCAAGTTTTGATAGAATCTACATTTAAACTAGTTTATACCACATGAAGCATAAAACAAACATCATGATTACTATGTAAATTCACATGTATTAGATTCATGATGTACATTATAGCTAAACAAAAGGTGAGAACACTAAATATGGGTTCATATAAGCAAGTGTGTCTCAAATACTATACATGTATGTCAAGGATCTAATAAACATGGCATGTACATACTAATCCATAGACAATGAAAACATGCTATAAAATAAATGAATATGAAGGCATGTAAACTATAATAAGGAGTTAGGAATTGTTACCAAAACCTAGAAGGCAACTCTCCTTGTCTCCAAAATATGGTGGTCCTCTCCACCAAACTTCCCTTGAAAGTGATGCATCCAATTGATTTCCATGAAGCTCGTAACGCATCCACTCCAAGGTACGGCCACTCTCACGTCATGTGAGAGCCCACACCTACATCAAAAATTGGAGGGGTGGTCTTTGGTACCCATTGTTTTTTGGGTCCATGGGGGTTAGTCTCATTTCTAACCCAAACAAAATTCTTTGCTAAATTAGGAGTATGTAATCTATCATAGCAAAATTTAGCAAGATGGCCCTTACGACCACAATGTGTACAAGTGTACACATGAGCATACGTGTGATGGTGTTCGTGGGAAGCATGTGTATGCCGTGGAGGGTGTGCATGAATAGATGGAATTTGTTTCTTTCGAAACAAGGATTCCAAACGTGTATGCCCTTCTACACATTGGCTCAAAGTGGAGCCTAAACAATCTACACTCTTCTTTAATAAGCAAATATCATCATTTATCCTAGAAGAAGAGGTACATGCATTAGGTAGACTAGATGAAGAGGCTACACTAGCATGGCAAACATGTGCATCCATTTTATTTTGCAAAACAATATTTTTCTTCAAACATGCATCTAAATCATTAGAAATAGAAAAAAATTTATTTTTCAAAGAAACATTCTCTTTTAAAACAAAATTAATTTTTGAAGACAAGTTTTCATTTTTCTTCAAAAGTGTATCACAATCATTTTTAGATTTTAAAATTCATTTTCTCTTAGTGCAAGTTCTAATTGAGATCTCAATGAATTCCTTTCATTAAAGACCTCAACCTTCTCTTGCAAAACACAATCAAGTCTAGAATGCAAATTCTTATTTTCTTTTTCAAGACCTAGACTTTTCTTTTGCAAAATCTTATATTTCTCAAGCAATTTTTCACACACAATAGATAGTTCTTCATTTAAAGCATGTGGATCAACAAAATCATTTGAAGAACTAGCACTATCATCACAATCTAAGTGGGGTTCCGAATGTACCTCAAGGGAGTCATTCCCTTGGACCATGAAGCATTGTGAATTGGATTCTCCACTAGATTCCTCCGGTTGATTTGGCAATAGAAGCTCGGAGGTGGTGGTTGTTGACAACAAATTCCACACTGCAAAGGCGGAATCAATGTTAGAAACACGTAAAAGATAATCTTTAGATAATGTGCTTCTAATGGCCTCCAGGGCTTGTGCATTGGCCCCTATATGATTGCGATCACTAAGGAAGGATTCCTTTGTAATGACAAGGTAAACTTTATGACCTAGGGTTTATAAAAAAAACGGTCATCCTAATCTTCCAAACATGAATGTTGGAAGGGTCAAACATAGGTGGGGTCATGAAAGCCATGGTAAACTATATGTGTGCAAACAAGCAAATGCAAACAAAAGATTAGCAAGCAAATGGATCTCACTCCTAGGATGTTAAGCCTAAGTATCAGGAGCACTAGCTCTGATACCAATTGAAAAACACCTAGAGGGGGGGTGAATAGGTGTAAGTGCTAATCTAGAACTAAATGCAAGATTATGTGCGCTAAATGCGGAAGCTAATGTAAATCTTGCAACACACTTAGTACAATCAACAAGTGTAGCCGAATTCCCCGTGAAGGGCTCTGGACTAACTCCTCTTGATTCCCCTTGAATGGGTTGAGGTGCTATGTGAAGCTCTTGTTGATTAGGTACAAGTGAGGCACACACAAACAACCAAGCATATAAGATGAATAGGCAATATGAATATATGCAAGGCAACACAAGCAAATAGATATGATATGGCAATATGAATTATGCTCAACACAAGCAATTATGGTATGATGATATGAATGATGCTTTGCACAATTATAAGAGAGAGAGTTAGAGAGACAATGGATCAAAACGCAAACACCAAGATATGTTTCGAGGTTCGAGCACCTTGCTCTACATCCTCGCCTTCACCACCGTGAAGGATTTCTAATCCACTATCTCCCACCAAGGGAACCTCTACCGAAGAGGATACGTTACAACAATAGGAGTACCAAACTCCTCTCTCAAACAACCACCTCACAACCGAGGGGTTAGGCCCGTAGCCAACACAACAACCAACAACAACACCTCTACCGAAGAGGCTCACAACCAATCTCAATCACCTCACACTTGAGGGATACAAACCAATCACCCGATCACCTCTACCTAAGAGGGATACAAGAAGAATAAGGGTGTTTACAACAAGTGGTTCCAAAAACCACAAACTCAAACTCTCTTTCTTTTTCTCTTTTCTTTTCCACAAAAACAAGATCCTAAATAGATTAGGATAGGTGATAGCTCAAGTGTGGAAACTAGGTGTTTTGGAAAACAAGAACTCAAAGAAAACACTTGGGAAATTCCTTGTAAAAGATAAAGAGTGAAAGCCAATACAAAAATCCCAAATTCCAATTTCTTTGATTTTTCCAAAACCCAAAAACAAAAAGAATAAATCTTTTTAGCACTAAAAACTCTTTTGAAAACTCTGTTAAAACACTAGTAAAGGTCAGGAAATTTTGGCATAAAAATCTTGAGGAGAAACTCCAAACAATGGGGTTTATATAGGCCAAATTCAAAACTAGCCGTTAGGCTGACGTGTCAGCCTGACAGGCCTGGCGGTCGACCGCCCGGTCGACCGTCCAACGGTCAAAAAAATAGCCGTTGACAGCTGCCGGTCGACTGGTCGGTCGACCCGAACAACCCGAGAGCAATCTGCTCTCAGTCGGTCAACCGCACGTCGACCGTCTACAAAAACAGCTGACGTGCATGGTTTTGTGCACGTCCGGTCGACTGGCCGGTCGACTGGGCTTGGCCCAGTCGACTGTCCCAGTCGACCGGCCCAACCAGGCAGACAGCAAAATAAGTCAGATTGGAACACATGTTTGAGGTCTAAAACGTTCGAATTTGGGAATAAGTATATAAGATGCAGTTGTAGATATTGAAGTCTTCTTTCTAATGCAACTTAAATCAAATCAATATCATTTCAGAATTGAAAGTTATCAATAAACTACTAAAAGGTGTCAAAACAGAAACTGTAAACTGTTTTCAGAACAAGAACAGATTTCAACCAAATATTTGACAACTTTAAAATTAGAATCAGAAAATGGTTATTAAATAAGAAATTTAGATCTAAAAGTTATCTTTGAAATGCAAGTTAAATCATGTTATTTAAATATAAAAATAAAAAGTTATGATAATAACTATAGAAGGGTGTCAAGCAGATCAATAGAACTAAAACTGGTTCAAATCCAAAACCCGATATATGTATCCAAAACTGATTCAATCAAAAACATGAAATGTGTGTGTATTGTGCACTTGAGCATATCAACTATACTAAGCTTTACAAATGGATCTAAAACACACTAAACTAAACTATGGATACCTAAGTCTTCTTGACGATCTTCATCTCCAAGTTGACTCGATCCACAAACTCCATCCATGAGCTATGCAAGGTAGATCTTGAAGCTTGAGCCCTGGAATCACCATGATAAGTTTCTAAACTCCTTGTTGAAGCTAATCATCAGCTAATATCTTTGCTAATGATCTGTAACTTAGAATCACAAGATTATTAGTAAACATAACTATATGAGTTGATCATCATCAAAACTAGAGTGGAAGGCCTTTGGGCCAACAATCTCCCCCTTTTTGATGATGACAAAACTCATGGAGTTATATATGCATGGATTAAAGTTAAGCTTCAAGAAAGCTCCCCCTTAACTCATGCATAAACAAATAAACAATAAACATGCATGAATGATAATGCATATAAACATGGTGCTCTAGATACCAATGATATATTCAAAATAAAACATGTTCTAGATACCAATTAAAACATCATAAACATCATAAATGCAAAAATGTAATCATGCATATAAACAAAACACAAATATTTCTCCCCCTTTTTGTCAATCATCAACAAAGGGATAAGAGCATAAAACATATTGATACTTTCTCCCCCTTTTTGTCAGAAACAAAAAGATCAAGAAGGGGTAATCAAAACAAATATGATACCAATTCAAGATATGACAATAAGGTGCATATTGATACCAAATGAAATAAAACATATATCACAAAATAATATATGCAATATTCATTCATGAAGAGGAAGACGCTAAGTTAACTCCCCTACATATATGAGTTACATGAAGAAAGGAAGACACGCCCTAATTCACATAACACAAAATATGTAATGCATAAAAGGAGATGTGAAGCTCCCCCTACACACGTGTACCACATAAGGAAGAGTTGTCAAGCTCTTCAATACAAGATACACTCAACATGAATTTATACACATATAGGCAATGTAAAATAAATATGTTTTTCTTAAACAAAATTTTGAGATACCAATTTAAAACATTTAACATAAACATCTTGATATCATTAAGAGAAATGTGTTCTTTTAAACATATGATACCAATTTGAAACTATATTTTAACATAAAGCAAGGGAGTGGAAATCAAATACCAATTGAAAGACAACATCAAATTTTCTCTCCCTTTATGAAATACCAACTAAACATATGCATAAGCTTGTTAAGATACCAATTGAAAACAAATCAAACAATAGAAATTTTTTCAAGCTTAGCATAAACAAGTATATATACGTATGAAAATTAGATACCAATTGACATTGATATTCTTGAAAGAGTAAGCATACATATACAAAACATATATGAGTATACAAAAAGATCAAAAATTGATACCAATTGAAAGTGTTCAATGATACCAATTGAAAGAATAGGGTCAAGTGTATATCTCATATTATAACGAAGAATATGAACTAGTTAAAATGAAAAGTTTTGTTAACTAGTACGAAATCCTTCAAGCAAGGAATAAATACAAATCATTTTTCATAAAAATGAAATCCACATGATAATCAACACTCTAATCCAATTAAGCATAAAAATGTCTCATGAAAACAAAACATGAGCAAATAATAAATGTGAGTGTACAAGTCAAGTATGGAGATCACAATCATGAAAATTTGTTCAACTAAGTTCAATTATTCCTTTAAACAAGAAAACAAAAAAAATTAATATTATTTAATCTTCAAGGCATATGTATGTCTAATACAAACTAAAGTATACATATATATCCAAGATATAAACGAGTCCACAAGGATATATGCATGAAGGCATGTGGCTCAAAAGGATAGTCATGTATATCTAATAGTTTGGACAAGATAAGCATATACATGAAGTTTAAATACCAATTCATGAAAACAAAATATGAATAGCATGAAAAGTATGAAAATTTAGCTTTTCATTAAAACAATTTGATACCAATTCTTTTCAAGGTATATGTATGATTTGTCAACACAAGAAGTATACATACATATCCCTTAAACACACTTTGAGTCCATAATAGATATTTGCATGAAAGGCAAATGACTCAAGGGGTATACATGTATATCTTCAAGTTTGACAAAATACACATATACATGAAATAAAAAACTCATAATCATAAAGACAAATACCAAAAATGGAATACAAGTTTAAAATGTATGAATCATCAAAACTAGACTATACTAGCACATCTAATGGGAACAAACAAGCATTCAATCCCAAACATATATAGATTTATTTGTAGCCCATCACATGTACAAATATAGATCCTAGTCTTAATGAAAACTAACATCTAAACATATATTCAAGACATGAAGCATCAAACCAAACACGATTTTTGCTATATAAAACATGCAAAGATTCATCAAAAATTCTTATATCAAACTTCTAGGTATATGTATGGTTCATCCAAATCTTACAATATACATACATATCCCAACCGTAAACGAGTCTATTAAAAGTATTTGCATGAAGGCAAAAGACTCATGGGTATACATGTATATTTATTAGGTTTGAATTCAAAATACATATACATGAAGTAAAAGTATGAGAATAGGCATAGCAAGTATAAATGAATGAATCATCAAAACTAGCTTATGCATGTGCATGTAGTGGGTACAAATGAGCATGAAGTACATAACATATATAAATCAATTTGTTCTCACTATATGTGTACATGTATACATGCAAGTTTTGATAGAATCTACATTTAAACTAGTTTATACCACATGAAGCATAAAACAAACATCATGATTACTATGTAAATTCACATGTATTAGATTCATGATGTACATTATAGCTAAACAAAAGGTGAGAACACTAAATATGGGTTCATATAAGCAAGTGTGTCTCAAATACTATACATGTATGTCAAGGATCTAATAAACATGGCATGTACATACTAATCCATAGACAATGAAAACATGCTATAAAATAAATGAATATGAAGGCATGTAAACTATAATAAGGAGTTAGGAATTGTTACCAAAACCTAGAAGGCAACTCTCATTGTCTCCAAAATATGGTGGTCCTCTCCACCAAACTTCCCTTGAAAGTGATGCATCCAATTGATTTCCATGAAGCTCGGAACGCATCCACTCCAAGGTACGGCCACTCTCACGTCATGTGAGAGCCCACACCTACATCAAAAATTGGAGGGGTGGTCTTTGGTACCCATTGTCTTTTGGGTCCATGGGGGTTAGTCTCATTTCTAACCCAAACAAAATTCTTTGCTAAATTAGGAGTATGTAATCTATCATAGCAAAATTTAGCAAGATGGCCCTTACGACCACAATGTGTACAAGTGTACACATGAGCATACGTGTGATGGTGTTCGTGGGAAGCATGTGTATGCCGTGGAGGGTGTGCATGAATAGATGGAATTTGTTTCTTTCGAAACAAGGATTCCAAACGTGTATGCCCTTCTACACATTAGCTCAAAGTGGAGCCTAAACAATCTACACTCTTCTTTAATAAGCAAATATCATCATTTATCCTAGAAGAAGAGGTACATGCATTAGGTAGACTAGATGAAGAGGCTACACTAGCATGGCAAACATGTGCATCCATTTTATTTTGCAAAATAATATTTTTCTTCAAACATGCATCTAAATCATTAGAAATAGAAAAAATTTTATTTTTCAAAGAAACATTCTCTTTTAAAGCAAAATTAATTTTTGAAGACAAGTTTTCATTTTTCTTCAAAAGTGTATCACAATCATTTTTAGATTTTAAAAATTCATTTTCTCTTAGTGCAAGTTCTAATTGAGATCTCAATGAATTCCTTTCATTAAAGACCTCAACCTTCTCTTGCAAAACACAATCAAGTCTAGAATGCAAATTTTTATTTTCTTTTTCAAGACCTAGACTTTTCTTTTGCAAAATCTTATATTTCTCAAGCAATTTTTCACACACAATAGATAGTTCTTCATTTAAAGCATGTGGATCAACAAAATCATTTGAAGAACTAGCACTATCATCACAATCTAAGTGGGGTTCCGAATGTACCTCAAGGGAGTCATTCCCTTGGACCATGAAGCATTGTGAATTGGACTCTCCACTAGATTCCTCCGGTTGATTTGGCAATAGAAGCTCGGAGGTGGTGGTTGTTGACAACAAATTCCACACTGCAAAGGCGGAATCAATGTTAGAAACACGTAAAAGATAATTTTTAGATAATGTGCTTCTAATGGCCTCTAGGGCTTGTGCATTGGCCCCTATATGATTACGATCACTAAGGAAGGATTCCTTGATAATGGCAAGGTAAACTTTATGACCTAGGGTTTGTAAAAAAAACGGTCATCCTAATCTTCCAAACATGAATGTTGGAAGGGTCAAACATAGGTGGGGTCATGAAAGCCATGGTAAACTATATGTGTGCAAACAAGCAAATACAAACAAAAGATTAGCAAGCAAATGGATCTCACTCCTAGGATGTTAAGCCTAAGTATCAGGAGCACTAGCTCTGATACCAATTGAAAAACATCTAGAGGGGGGGGTGAATAGGTGTAAGTGCTAATCTAGAACTAAATGCAAGATTATGTGCGCTAAATGCGGAAGCTAATGCAAATCTTGCAACACACTTAGTACAATCAACAAGTGTAGCCGAATTCCCCGTGAAGGGCTCTGGACTAACTCCTCTTGATTCCCCTTGAATGGGTTGAGGTGCTATGTGAAGCTCTTGTTGATTAGGTACAAGTGAGGCACACACAAACAACCAAGCATATAAGATGAATAGGCAATATGAATATATGCAAGGCAACACAAGCAAATAGATATGATATGGCAATATGAATTATGCTCAACACAAGCAATTATGGTATGATGATATGAATGATGCTTTGCACAATTATAAGAGAGAGTTAGAGAGACAATGGATCAAAACGCAAACACCAAGATATGTTTCGAGGTTCGAGCACCTTGCTCTACATCCCCGCCTTCACCACCGTAAAGGATTTCTAATCCACTATCTCCCACCAAGGGAACCTCTACCGAAGAGGATACGTTACAACAATAGGAGTACCAAACTCCTCTCTCAAACAACTACCTCACAATCGAGGGGTTAGGCCCGTAGCCAACACAACAACCAACAACAACACCTCTACCGAAGAGGCTCACAACCAATCTCAATCACCTCACACTTGAGGGATACAAACCAATCACCCGATCACCTCTACCTAAGAGGGATACAACAAGAATAAGGGTGTTTACAACAAGTGGTTCCAAAAACCACAAACTCAAACTCTCTTTCTTTTTCTCTTTTCTTTTCCACAAAAACAAGATCCTAAATAGATTAGGATAGGTGATAGCTCAAGTGTGGAAACTAGGTGTTTTGGAAAACAAGAACTCAAAGAAAACACTTGGGAAATTCCTTGTAAAAGATAAAGAGTGAAAGCCAATACAAAAATCCCAAATTCCAATTTCTTTGATTTTTCCAAAACCCAAAAACAAAAAGAATAAATCTTTTTAGCACTAAAAACTCTTTTGAAAACTCTGTTAAAACACTAGTAAAGGTCAGGAAATTTTGGCATAAAAATCTTGAGGAGAAACTCCAAACAATGGGGTTTATATAGGCCAAATTCAAAACTAGCCGTTAGGCTGACGTGTCAGCCTGACAGGCCTGGCGGTCGACCGCCCGGTCGACCGCCGGTCGACCGTCCAACGGTCAAAAAAATAGCCGTTGACAGCTGCCGGTCGACTGGTCGGTCGACCCGAACAACCCGAGAGCAATCTGCTCTCAGTTGGTCGACCGCACAGTCGATCGTCTACAAAAACAGCCGACGTGCACGGTTTTGTGCACGTCTGGTCGACTGGCCGGTCGACTGGGCTTGGCCCAGTCGACTGTCCCAGTCGACCGGCCCAACCAGGCAGATAGCAAAATAGGTCAGATTGGAACACATTTTTGAGGTCTAAAACGTTCGAATTTGGGAATAAGTATATAGGATGAAGTTGTATATATTGAAGTCTTCTTTCTAATGCAACTTAAATCAAATCAATATAATTTCAGAATTGAAAGTTATCAATAAAATACTAAAAGGTGTCAAAATAGAAACTGTAAACTGTTTCAGAACAAGAACAGATTTCAACTAAATATTTGACAACTTTAAATTAGAATCAGAAAATGGTTATTAAATAAGAAATTTAGATCTGAAAGTTATCTTTGAAATGCAAGTTAAATCATATTATTTGAATTTAAAAATAAAAAGTTATGATAATAACTATAGAAGGGTGTCAAGCAGATCAATAGAACTAAAACTGGTTCAAATCCAAAACCCGATATATGTATCCAAAACTGATTCAATCAAAAACATGAAATGTGTGTGTATTGTGCACTTGAGCATATCAACTATACTAAGCTTTACAAATGGATCTAAAATACACTGAACTAAACTATGGATACCTAAGTCTTCTTGACGATCTTCATCTCCAAGTTGACTCGATCCACAAACTCCATCCATGAGCTATGCAAGGTAGATCTTGAAGCTTGAGCCCTGGAATCACCATGATAAGCTTCTAAACTCCTTGTTGAAGCTAATCATCAACTAATATCTTTGCTAATGATCTGTAACTTAGAATCACAAGATTATTAGTAAACATAACTACATGAGTTGATCATCATCAAAACTAGAGTGGAAGGCCTTTGGGCCATCAGAAAGGCCCCGGGCGGCCGACCGGACCGAGACTTGCTCTCTGTATCCTGGCCTCGGTCGGCTGACCGGTCGACCGATGGCACAATGGTCTGAAATATGACCGTTGTCCGGTCGACCGGGCGGTCGACCGACAGGCCTGACAGACCCCAACGACTAGTTTTTCTAACTCTATAAATTTGGGGGTTTGGGCATTGTTTTTCTTCAAGATTTTCAAGTGGGTTTTCACCAGTTTTCCTGAACTATTTAGAGGTTTTTCTCCACTTGATTTAGAGCAAATATTTCCAATCAAAGGAGAGTTTATCAAGAGTGTGTTAAAAGAGATTTTCTTGAGTTTTCCTCCACCATCTCTTTCCCTGTTTTCTCACAATCACTTGAGCTATCCATTGCTTTATCTATCCATAGGATTGTGTTGTGAGAGTTTTTATTTGGTGATCAAAGTGTTTAGATCACCAAGATTTCATCTTGTACTTTGAGGAGGCAGACGAGTGCGTTCGCGTTGTTTAGAGTTCGTGTGTGAACTCTTGGTTTGAGGTGCGGCATCGGCGAGCTGGTGGGCTTGTGGTGTGTACAGACTAGAGCCAAGGAGTTCTAGTGGGAACTCGTTGTAGGTGTTGCGGCACCGGGTGATCCATAGGGATCGATTATAGTGGAAATCCTTCGTGTGTCGAAGGTGGGGATGTAGAACAAGTGTGCTCGAATCTCGAAACAAATCCCTTGGTTTTGCGATTGCTCACTCTCTCTCTCTCTTAGTCTCTTGTTTATATCTTGCATACTTTTATTGTGCTCATCTTTATATGCTAGATATTCATTGTGTGCTTAATTGATATACTTGCTTGGGTTTGTTTGCTAACACTTGTATTTAACCAAGAGAGCCAACGCGGCACCTCAACCCTTATCTAGGGGAATCTAGAGGAGTTTGTCCAGAGCCTTTCACGGGGAATTCGGCAACACTCTTGTGTTATACGTGGTGTTTAATGTAAGAGTTTAGTTTAGGTCATAATAGTTTTTACTTCCGCATTATTTGGCATTAAGTGGCCATTAGATTAGCCATCACCTATTCACCCCCCCTCTAAGTGATTTTACAGCAACATTATTAGCATGAGAAACATGACAAGAGTGAGAGCCAAATCATTTTTCTTTTTGGAAATAGAAGTCTTTTCTTTTTCTTTCAAAACAATTTTCTTTTTCAAGGAGTCATTTTCCTTTAAAGTAATCTCTTTTTCTTTAGAAATTAAAACAACTTGATTTTTTAAAGATTCATTTTCTTTTGAAATAATTTCAAATTTATTTTGAAAAGAATCTTTTCTTTTAAAATAAGATCATTTTTATTTAATAAATTATTATTTTTTCTTTAACTTCTCATTTTTATCTTTTAATAAAACATATTTTTAAGAAGTTTTTAACAAAATAATGTAATCTCATCACATGGCATCTCAACATCTTCATCAAGCTCGGATTCAGAATTTACCTCGAGGGGGTCATTCTCTAGACCATGTAGCACATGTTGGAAGTAGTACTTCCTTCATCCGAGTCACTCTCCTTATAATATTACGTTTGTTCACCAATAAAATAAGAGTATTCTATACTATAAAAGCCGAATCAAAGTTAGAAACTCTAGATAAATAATTATCATTTAGCGTTGACTTTATAGCATGAAGGGCTTTTACATTAGCCTCAAAATATTTGCCATTTATAATATATGATTCTTTAATAGTGGCAAGATAGACATGTATACCCAGGGCTTTGAGATACATGGACATCTTAACTTTTCAAGTTTGAAAGTTAAGAATATCAAACATAAGAGGTACAATGAAATCCATGTGTGTGCATGCAAATATTGTGATTAGCAAAAACAAAGATTTTTAACTCTGGTTGTTAGACTCAAATTAAGAGCACCAAGCTCTGATAACACTTGTAGATCACCTAGAGGGGGTAAATAGGTGATGTGCTAATTAAATGTCAAACAAATGCGGAATTAAAAACTATTATGCAAACTAAAACTATTACAGTAACACACAAAGTATAACCAAAGAGTGATGCCAAATTCTCGGTGAAGGGCTCTAGACTTCTCCTCAAGATTCCTCTAGATTAAGAGTTGAGGTGCTACTATAACTCTCTTGGTTCAATACTTGTGTGAGCACAATCACAATATCTAGAATATAAAGAATAGGCAAGGAATAAGCGTATGCAAGATATTAAACAATCCCAAGCATGTATATTAATTAAGCACAAGCAATATCAAGTATATAATTATGTGAACAATACAAACATGCAAGACACAAACACACACACACACACACACACACACACACACACACACACACACACACACACACACACACACACACACACACAAGTGAGTAAAGAGAGAGAGGTGAGCAATCACAAAAATGAGAGAATTTGTTTCGAGGTTAATCCACTTGCTCTACATCCCCGCCCTCACCACTATGAAGGATTTCCACTAGAATCGATGTCGCAAGATCACCTGGTACCGCAACACCTATAATGAGCTTCCTTAAGAACTCTTGGACCCGTAAGTTCTTCATTTATTCCCACAAGAACAACACACAACTTGAAACCGCAAGTTCGCCGATGCCACAACCTCCAACTTCTCTCAATTACAAAATGTGGAACACTTGGTGATCCCTTCTCTTGATCACCAACAAAACTCTCACAAACAAGGATCTTAGAGGATGTATATTGATTAGTCTCTAAAACTGCATATTTCATACCACATCTTCACATTTATTTAATATTAAATTCTACTAATAATACCTCTCTTGTATATTTCTAGGTCCATGTCATGAAATGAAGAAGAAGACACAAAATCATCATTTAATTAGTGAATAAAAGTCTATAAAGATAACCATTGACTTTGGAGGGTGGTTTTATCAAAATCGGGGGCCCAAATTCAGAAACCAGGACATGCAGCCGACAGGGGGACATGCAGCCGACAGGGGGTACAGCTACGAAAATGCGACTTTGGTCTCCTTTTCGCGGCTCTTATGTGGAGCCGTGCGCCAAGATCTGACGTGCGGCTCCGTACAGTCCCTCTGGTGCCCCTTTCGCCTATAAATACTCCCTTTGTGTTCTGTATTGAGAGATTCATAGAGTTAGGATAGTTTTCTTCTCCATGTAGTTTTAGGGTAGTTTAGGTTAGTTGTTTTCATTCTTTTTCCTTTATATTTTTTATTTCTTATAGATCTTGTAATAGGAGAGAGAGTAGTACATGAGTGGAAAGCAAGAGTTCTTATAATGGAAGGTGACAATTTATGAAAGGTGCTCTCTTTATCTCTCCTTATTTTCTTCTCTCTAACTCCTTTTACATGTTTAGCTAATTTTCTCTCATGACAACTAACTACTAATCACTAACTTACTAACTTCTTACTTGATAATCCACATGAATCTAATAGCCTCTACTTGGTCTTACTCTTGCAAGAGCCATTGATGGCTCATGATGATGGATTCTAACACTCTAACATTCTAACTCTCTAACAAGCTAAACATTACTTTATTCCATGCTTGCTCTTGTTTAGTTTTGATAGTTTAAGTATAAGTTGCACTTGTTTTGTTGAGTTTGGATGTGATGAGTTAACATATGGGTCATACTTTGAAACACTCTTGAATCAAGGACCAGTGATGACCAATGATACATGTGAGTCAATTATCACTAAGAGGTTAGCATAGTTAGTGGAGCCATTAGTAGTTAGTAGCCATGGGTTTTCTTTTCTTTTTACTTTATTTTATTAATATATCAAAAATCATAAATACATTCTTTTCTATGTTTCCCACTTCTTTGTTTTCACCGTACTCTTCTCTTTTCATTCTTTGTTTTCTCTTCTTTTGATTCTTTAAAACGTTGAAGAAACTTTAACACACACGTGAACATTCTGGTAAATCTTCTATCGCTTTTCGTCCCTGTGGATTCGACCCGTTTAGCCTCTATGTTATAACAGAAGTATCGATGAAGCTAAAACACACACACACTTTAAATATTAATTTCTAAATATACGCTTTCTGTGCGCGGTTTTCTCCCGATCAGATATAGCAATGGATAGCTCAAGCTTGTGTGAGAAAAACTAGATAGATTTTGTGGTGAAAAACTCAAGAAAATACTTTTTGAGAAAGTCAAGAGAAACACTCTTGATAAACTCTCTATTTGATATGGAAGTGAAGCTTCAAAAACTTGTTGGAAAAACTCTATTGAATGTAGGAAAAATTGGCTCAAAAACTTCTCCAAAATCTTGCTAAAAAACTTGCCAAAAGACCCATTTATATAAGCATCAGAAAACTAGCCATTAGGCTCAGTTTTCTGGCCAGATTGGTCTATCGATCGATCGGCCGGTCGACCGACCAACGGTCAAATTTCTGACATTGGGGTTGCCGGTAGACCGCACCCACAACTAGACTCTATCGACGACCCAAGTCTGAGAGTGGGCTTGAGCCATTCGGTTGACCGTTCGGTCGACCACCCTCTGGGCTCGTGCATGTGTGCACGTCGGTCGACTGGTCGGTCGACCGAGCCTGCCTTCAGTCGACCAATCGGTTGACCGCAAGCAGCCCCAAATCTAAATTTTGAACATCTTATAAATACATTTTAAATCCTATAAAATCTCCATAAAATCCACAAAAATAAGTTCATTGAAATACTTTAAAGTCCAAATATGAAAAAATCAGCACATATTACAAACAAATGAACTATTTTTGAGGTAAAGACATTAAGACATGTGCTAGCTTCAAAACTTGACTTCGAATCTTTTATTGAAGCTAAACGCTGACTAAGATCTTGATAAATATCTGAAGCTTAATAAACACAAGATCATTAGTACTATAACTATATGAGTTAATCATCATCAAAACTAAAATTATGGGCCTTTGGGCCAACAAAGGATTAACACCGAAGGTCTTTCATGAGCACACTGCTTCTATGAGTGTTATATCACTTATGAAAATTATGGTTTAGTGGGAGTTTGTATATATGTTTTCATTACTCTATTTTATATTTTGAATATATTTTGTGTATTTGGACATTTTCTGCAAAAATAAAGTATTTAGTTTATACACTCTGTCTTATTATTTTAAAGTTTGATCTCAATAAAGTTTAAGGGTGGACCAGTTGAAAATATGCATGTTTAGATCACAGTACATGTAATTTTTATGCTACATATCCATGATTGATCTATGTCGTTTAGTTGTATTGGTATATGTGATTATTGGTAGGTTTAGTTACGCTAAATGTAACGAAAATTCCTTTAGTCCTATATCAATATAGTCAATGGACGAGAGTGTTAAGAATACCTGATTAAATGATAGCAATATTTGAGCTCATAAGGTGTACACATTTATAAAGTTATATGACCCGAGTGGGAGATTGTTAGAAATAATTCAACATATGTGGGCTCACATATGTGAATTCAATGTGTATGACTATCATAAAGTATAGACCAAATTAATTATGATCTAATAAAGTTAATAATTAGACTAATGGGTATTAAATTATTATGAATTTAATGTGTAAAGATAATTATATAATTTCTAATTTGATGAAGGCCAAATTGAAAAAAAGGAATAACTCAGTTATTATTTAAGGGATCATGGTCCCCAAAAGAATGTATCATCTTCTTCTCTTTGAGATTCCTTCAAGAAGGGAGAAACCCTAAAAGAATATGAATCTTTTAGAAGGCCTTTTCATCCCAACAATCTAAGAAATTTAGTCATGAATCAAGGTACGCTTCCGCCTTTATTATTTCAATTTTCTCATATCTTTGAATCTTCATGGGGACTAAATCTATTTTTTTTAGGGTTTGATCTATGATAAAGTCATGATCTTTGATCTTATTTATTCTAAAGATAATTACTATAGATCGAATCTTTTTGTTGTTTAATTCAAGTTCCTACATGAATTAAACTCAGAATAAAGAAATATTAGCTAAGACTTTTCATAACCATTTACCTAACAAGTCAATATTTTGATTCTAATATCTAATATACCCAAACCACCATATTCTTATATATATGACATTATCCCATTTAAATAAACATTTGAAGCTACTAACAACATTAGATCCGGATCATTAAAAAAAAAAAACAACATTAGATCCAAACCAAAAAAATGACTCCTAATTTGATCAATGCTACGAACTAACCAAGAAAGAAAATATAAAAAAGATATGTAATTCTACTTTATTAAAAACTTTCTCAGAATCTAGTTTAAGAAAAATACGGTGGTGGATAAAAATCGGCGTACCGTGGATTGAACCTCTGGGGATGTTATCTATTAGAGCGCACACGAAAAATATATATCAGATTCAGTTGTCATTCTTTTCATGTATTCATCTGTTATCATGTGTGGACATTTATATATGATATTACAGTGACCGTAATTTATTATAGTAGATTTACAAGGCTAGTTCAGGTTACTTAAGGCTTAGCGCGTACACGTGAGATATTTTTCTTACATATATGCATCGACGACTCTCGTTGCATCTCCGCTCCAGCGTATTTTGAGAAGCCGAGTGTGACAAGAAACCTCAAAATAATGGAAGACAGCTTTGGGATAGAATGGTCTTTGGGATGGAGGATGACTTCAGTAAAGTTGGATGTGATAGATTTGGTTCCGGATTTGGGTGTCTAAGGGCGGGAGAGGCGGATGATCCAGGATGGATTCAGGGACTAAGACACATGTCATCATCGATGTCATAGTCAAATTTTAACCACTACAAATAATCTTGATGAAATTGATCGCTGAAAGATATAATCTCTTGAGTGTCAACGACACAATCAAGAATAAAACAATGCTTAAGAAAACTAGTCTGAGCTTCACTAACTAGTTGAAAGGTAACAATTTTCAATCTTTCAGCTAAAACTTTAGTAATAATCAAGAATAAGTAGATCAAAAGGCTAATAGGACAGAATTAAATAACTAAGTAAGCACCAGCATTCTTAGAAATAAGAATAATAATCACATAACTAATACCCCTCTAAGTAATGGAATTATTAAAGAAACATGTATCCAAAAATATACTGTTATACTATATATTCACATAATTACCTAAAATTTTAGTTTTTATGTTAAATTGGAGTAAATTATACATTTCTAGATGTGAAACGTATTTGAGTGATCGAAAATCTATAATAAAATCACTAAATCAATGCTTTACCAACAAGTTACGAACGTGGGTAGAAAGGATTAAAAACTAATAATATTAGCAAATTGTTTAATCCAATAACATGCGCAGACTAATTCAATTTAATCGTGAATCAACTAAAAATAATGAATATGTTATATAGACATAGATTTTATGATCAATATTTAGACTAGAAAATTAATGGTAAACAGATATACACAAACTCACCAAGTGGACAACAGTAAAGTCAATAAAAATTCAGATAATAGATATCAAACTCAACAATAACTAATCTAGGTTAGAAATATATCTACTGAGAATCATGTCAATTTCAGTGCCCTCTTGACGCATAATTCTTTCTTCCGCGAATCCAACGCTTCGAGAACGAGTCAAATCGGACTCCGAATGGCCGAGAAACAACCCGAAAACCAAATCCGAAGAATCTGTTTTTGCTTAACAGGTCTGCATTGTTGAAGCAGATCGGGTTCTGTTTCCTCGCGGGTCAATTATTGTAGCTTGTGAATCTATATTGTATTTTCTGCTAACTCAAATTTTACTAATTAAAATCACTCCCGTGATTAAGGAGTTTAATGTTATTTCTTCGGCTACTGCAGTTGTTGTCTCTGTTATCGCTACCACAACTACCACCCGTCCTGTCCATTCCCTAGCTCTGCTGCCGACTCTCCTTCTCATCACCACTCACTACTGATCCCTTTTTTCTCTTACTGTCGTGGCTTGTTGTCATGCCCCACTTCCCAAAATACGTGAAAACGGAGTCGCGACGAGAGTCGGCGACATATATACGCGAGAAAAATATTCCACACATATACGCTAAGCTTAAAGTGACCTGAACAAGCTATATAATCACTATAGTAAATCAATATCACTGCAATGTCACATATAAACATCCACACATAATGACATATGAAAAGGAAATGGAATAAGCATGAGTCTAATGTATAGAATCATGAAAGTGATAGAGTAAAGAAGAGACAGAAAATACCGAGAAAAGATGATCGAGTAAGAGAGACCTTACTCCTCAAGATGCCTGTGATCCTCTCCAAATACCTGATCAGCAATAAATAGCCATAAATCTGGATATGCAAATTCAGGGAGTCAAAACTTCTGGTGAATGTATAAGAATAAACTGGAAATAGCATGTGCATATAATATGTGAGCAGATAAAGAAAATGATACTGAAATAAGAAAAGGCATGAATAAAATAAATAAACAGTAATGTGGATAGCACGCATAATAGAGTCAAGTCAAGTATACATTCAGGTATCAGGTGTCCATCATAATCTTTATATCAGGTGGATACAGTTAGTTAGTACTAGAGTTAAAAGTCCAATCAGATTAGGTGTAATATCAGGTGTCCAACATACATACACGTATCAGGCAAAGACAAACAATTACAGTACATTATGAATAATTAATTATTATTATGTTAGAGAACACCAATTGCCACCTGTAATAGACACATCCCATACCATATCTATCACATATGTCAATCGCGGTTCTAAGTTATCGAAACTGATCGATTGGAGACATTATCCATGCTTTAGGTGAGTCTCGTACATACCCGGGACCACGACCCAGACTCCTGGCGCTGAACCAGCCCTACCGCTAGGTAGTCAAGATTATGTATAACAGGAATAAGAACAGGACGGGGTGCCAGTCACCCCACGAGAACCCTACAATGGAACCCTCTTTCGGTAGTGTAACTTACATCCTAAGTCCACTCAAAATATAGACGTTGTCTCCTCCATCAATTTTCCCAATCCTAATGTAAGTTGTTTAATGTCATATTATTGGTTTGACAAGATTATTTAATGTACATATTACCTAGACTACTGAGATAACTCGATGGATAATAAGATCAACATGTGTAATCAGGATACCAGTATAACAGGATATATAATGTCAGTAAATAGGATACCAGTATAATAGGACATGTAACAAGTATAACATGAGGGTGTTGTTACCGTATACAATATTTTTTCAGCAATTATAGTAACACGGACAATATAATTATCAGGTAAATGTCATGTATAATTAGTCAAGTTCTTCAGTTAAATCATGATATTCAGAATAAGTAATGACCTGCTAGCATGAATAGAATAATCTGGGCAAAATATTTAATTAACTCAAATCCTCAAAGTCATCGATATATCCAAGTCCCAATATATAATATACATGCTCATCTATATCCAACCAATTATCACTATCCAATCTTAATTAAGACCATCATACACTCTCACTTCCATTAAGTTCAAACACATGATCCAGAAATCCAAGTAACTAGTCAATTATGTATATACATGCCACCGGGTCAGGTCAAACCAATCTGTGTCTACTACTCAACCCAAGGTCAACTCCAACTCAATCGAGTCTACTAACAAATTTAAGTCCAAGATCTCATTCTTTTAATAAAGAATCTCCAAATTAATCAATCATCAATATCTAACCAAACTCTCACCTATTTTACCATCAATAAGAATAATCAAATCTACTGATAATGTCACTTAGATATCAACTCGTATAACTACCATCATGAACCAGTCAAATTCAAGATCTAAATATAATTATAGTTTAAGTTACCTCACCAATAGTTACAACCCCAATCAAGATAATAACTAAGGAGTGGGACATCTCAAGCTACATGAAATCTAGAAAGTCTCTGCACTCAAATCTCGATATCAATAAATATCATTACTCAGATAATTTATCAGTGAATATATCTAAATAAAATACTTGCAATTAGTAATCCAAAATCAGTATTATGTGATAGATCAAAATCAAGGTAAGGTATTCTTGTAAATCTCAAGTTGAACTCTAAGTTCATATGTAAATCCAAGCATCCAGATAGATCAATCTTAAGGTAACATCTTACTTAATCCATCTTTATTGTCTAAATGAATTCTCTTCTGAAATATCATCAAAAATAAATTTCTGATAACTACCTCAAATAAATATACTATTTATCTATAAATATGAACTTTTAACCTCAATCACGAACCAATCAACCTCAAGATCAATCAATTTATATTCTAAGATTTCTCACAACTAGGTTGATTATAAAATCAAATCTGGTCTAAGGTATACTACAACTAATAATGAATCAACAGTGGTAGACGACTACACATGAAATGACGTAGATCAACTAAATAAATAGTATTAGCACTCAATGATGTCTCATAAAGAAATATAGGTAAACATACTAATATAATATATCAGATGGTCATGTGAAATGATACAAGTAACTGATAACAATAAATAAGAAAATGATGCGAGAGCAAACACTCTCAAATATCATCTCAGTAGATTTTAGTAACATAATTACACAAAAATATAAAATTATTTATTACAAAATTTTTGTTTAATTGAAGGAGGAAAAGAACACTCACATGAACTCGATCCCAAGTCCAAAGCACTGAAATCATAATGCCCCGATAAATCTATTCAATAGGAATTATTAGATTTTTAAAAGGATATTTTACTTGAGAGTTATAAGGTGTTTTAATCTTATTTAATTAGTTTGGGCGTTAAGAATATGATATTCGGGGTCTAATGAATTTAATAGGTTTAATTTAAACTAATTTCTAATTTTTGTCGAATTTTTAATAGACTTTAAATCATTAAAATACCTAACGAGTCTAAATTTATCATTAAGGAAAATAACTTTAAAGTGGATAGTTTTAGTTAATTTATGTTAGTATTAGTCTAAAATTTTATCCTAGAAAGTAGAAGTATTGTACACTATTATTTATATATTTCTCTATTATTTTTGATATGTTTAGCTAATTATTTTTATTGTACAATTTTCTTCTTTCTTTCTTCCTTCCTTCTCTTTTTCTATTTTTTTAAATATAAACAACAGCCCAGGCCCAGCCCAGGCTCAGGCCCAGGCCCAGGCCTGGTTTAGAAATTCCTTTTTTCCTCTTTTTTTTCTTTTTTTGAAATACGGCCCAAGGCCTTGCGCTGTGCCTGACCAGGGCCCAAGCCAGGCCTGCCCCGGGTCAGCCCAGGCCAGGTCGGCCTTGGCCCAGCGGGGCCAGGCCAGGCCATCTAGGCCAGGTCTGGTCGGTCTGGCCTGCAGATTTTTTTTTGGGGGAAATCCTTTGTAAAAATTTCGAAACATATGTAAATTAAAATTATAAATTGGTAGATCTTCACAAGTATTTTAGTTAGATTTTAGATTGAATTTTGATGTAAAAAAATATTCATGGAGATTATGGTGTAGACATGGTGTTTAATAAATTATTTATATCAAATAGATTGTGAGAAGATAGATTACTTATTACTTGGATTTAATCTCCCCTATCTTGTTCCCCAATCTCTACACTTCAAGATCCCTTTTGTTCATGCTCCGCTTGAGGAGAGAAGAAAGAAGGAGGTGGGGAGAGTTGGGTCATAATTTTTCTTTAGAGGTAGAAAAAGAAGTAGTTTAGGTTTTTTTTTTATAAATTATTAGGGATTTGAAAAATCAGAATTTCAGTTGGATTCAAACTGCTTAACTGAGTAGTTTAGGATGGAATTTAATTAAGGTTATGATTTTGAAAATAAGATTTGAATTTGGGTAAGTTATGATTGATATGATTATTGTTAAGATTTAGATTAGGATTAGTTATGATTTATGAAGGATTTGATATGATAGGATTTGGATATGGGTAAGTTATGATAGATATGATTATTGTTAGGATTTAGATTAGGATTAGTTACGATTTATGAAGGATTTGATATGATAGGATTTGGATTAGAATTAGGATTGGGTTTTAAGTTAACGGGTAAGGATCTCAATGGTAATAGGTTATGGGCTAAGAAAAGAAAAAGATATGAATAATAATAACAAAAATAATAATAAATACTAATAATCAAAAAGAGATAGTAGTAATAATAATAATAAAAGTGTAAACATTAAAAATATTATCTAATAATACTTGGTAAAATACTACCATTAATAATAATGACTAAAATAATACAATAACAATAATAATAATAATAATAATATCAATACTAATAATAATAACAACTACAATAATAATAATAGTAACAATAGTAATGAGAAAAATACTAGCTAGTAATTAAAATGATAATGCTTAACAATGCTAAATATACATATAAGGCCAAAATACCATTTACTATCTTAAAATAATTTGTACTATAAATCAAGTTAATAAATAATAATAAAATAACCAGTAAAATAAAATAAATACTTTAGAAAATAATACAATATTTTAGATCAAGGATATTACATTCTACACACCTTATAAATTTTAAGTCCTCAAAATTTCGATAAAGTAGGGAATGATAAAAAAATCAGAATCAAGAGAGAAAACAAATAAACTTTCACATCGCTTCTGAATAAATCATGGGTCTGCTCCGCTTCTGCTGTACGTTCTGATCTATATTACCGGCTTCAAAAGGGAGCGACCAGACTCAAGAGACAAAATTAGGGAATTTGAATCAGGAAGAAAAATAAGAATCAAGATGGAATCAAAATTACTCTAAAAGAAGAGTTGGAATCAGGAGTATCAAAAGATCAAAAGGTGAATATCCAAAAGGAGAACGATCAATTTTCAAGTGGACTCAATATCATCGTGTGAATATTATATATTTATTGCAATATAAATATAGTTGTCTCAGGTTACAAGCATGAACTAGGTTCTCTTTCAAACCTGACTCTGATACCAAGAAAACCCTGTCAGGCCCCGCTTCCTAAAATACGTGAAAACGGAGTCGCGACGAGAGTCGACGACGTATATACGCGAGAAAAGTACCCCACACAAATACGCTAAGCCTAAAGTGACTGAGCAAGCTATATAATCATTATAGTAAATTAATATCACTGCAATGTCACATATAAACATCCACACATAATGACACATAAAAAGGAAATGGAATAAGCATGAGTCCAATGCATAGAATCATGAAAGTGATAGAGTAAAGAAGAGACAAAAAATACCGAGAAAAGATGATCGAGTAAGAGAGAACTCTACTCCTTAAGATGTCTGTGATCCTCTCCAAATACCTGATCAATAATAAATAGCCACAAATCAAGGAGTCAGAACTCTTAGTGAATGTATAAGAATAAGCTAGAAAGAGCATGTGCGTATAACATGTGAGGAGATAAAGAAAACGTATATACAGAAATAAGAAAAGGCATGAATAAAGTAAATAAACAGTAATATGGATAGCATACATAATAGTATGTGTCAAGTCAAGTATACAATTAGGTATCAGGTGTCCATCATAGTCTATATATCAGGTGGATACGGTTAGTTAGTACTTGAGTCAAAAGTCCAATCAGGTCGGTGTTACATCGGGTGTCCAACGTACATACATGTATTAGGTAAAGAGAAACAATTATAGTATATTATGAATAGTTTATTATTATTATATCAGCGAACACCAATTGCCACCTGTAATAGACGCATCCCATACTACGCCTATCACAAATGTCAATTGGAGTCCTAAGTTATTGAACTGATCGGTTAGAGATATTGTCCATACTTTAGGTGGGTCACGTACATACTCGGGACCACGGCCCAGACTCCTGATGCTGAACCAGGCCCTACTGCTTGGTAGTCAATAACATGTATAATAGGAACAAGAACAGGACAGGGTGCCAGTCACCCCACGAGAACTATACAGTGGAACTCTCTTTCGGCTGCACAACCTATATCCTAGGTTCACTCTAAATACAAACACTGTCTCCTCCCTCAATTTTTCAATCCTAATATAAGTTGTTTAATATCATGTTATTAGTTTATCAAGATTATTTAATGCACATATTACCTAGACCACTGGAATAACTTGGTGGGTAATTACATCAACATGTGTAATCAGAATACCGGTATAACAGGATATATAATGTCAGTAAACAGGATACCAGTATAACAGAATATGTAACAAGTATAACATGAGGTTGTTGTTACCATATACAATATTTTTTCAGCAATTATGGTAACATGGACACTATAGTTATCAGGTAAATGTCATGCATAATCAGTCAAGTTGTTCAGGTAAATCATGATATTCAGAATAAGTAATGACCTGCTGGCATGAATAGAATAATCAGGGAAAAATATTTAATCAACTCAGATTCTCAAAGTCATTGATATATCCAAGTCCCAATATATAAAATACATACTCATTTATATCCAACCAACCATCACTATCCAAACTTAATTACGACCATCATACACTCTCACTACCATTAAGTTCAAATACAAGATCCAAAAATTCAAGCAACTAGTCAATTATGTATATACATGCCACCAAGTTAGGTCAAACCAATCTATGTTTACTAATCAACCCAAGGTCAACTCCAATTTAATCGAGTCTACTAACAAATCTAAGTTCAAGATCTCATTCTTTTAATAAAGAATCTCCAAATTAATCAATCATCAATATCTAACCAAACTCTCACCCATTTTACCATCAATAAGAATAATCAAATCTATTGATAATGTCACTCAGATATCAACTCGTATAACTACCATCATGAACCAGTTAAATCTAAGATCTAAATATAATTATAGTTTAAGTTACATCACCAATAGTTCCAATCCCAATCAAGATAACAACTAAACAGTGGTAGATGACTACACATGAAATGATGTAGATCAACTAAATAAATAGTGTTAGCACTCAAAGATGAAGGAATATAGATAAACATACTAATATAATATATCAGATGGTCATGTGAAATGATACAAATAACTGATAACAACAAATCAGAAAATGATACAAGAGCAAACACTCCTAAATATCATCTCAGTAGATTTTAGTAACATAATTACACAACAATATAAAATCATTTATTACAAAATTCTTGTTTAACTAAAGGAGGAAAAGAACACTGATATGAACTCGATCCCAAGTCCAAAGCACTGAAATCATAAGGCCCCGATAAATCTACATAGTTTGTTCAATAGGAATTGTTAGATTTTTAAAAGGATGTTTTACTTGGGAGTTATAAGGTATTTTAATCTTAATATGATTCTTAGGGTCTAATGAATTTAATAGGTTTAATTTAAACTAATTTTTAATTTTTGTCAGATTTTTAATAGACTTTAAACCATTAAAATACCTAACGGGTCTAAATTTACCATTAAGAAAAATGGGTTTAAAGTGGGTGATTTTAGTTAATTTATGTTGGTATTAGACTAAAAGTTTTATCCTAGAAAGTAGAAGTATTGTAGACTATTATTTATATTTTCTCTATTTTTTTGATATGTTTAGCTAATTATTTTTATTGTGCAATTTTCTTCTTTCTTTCTTCCTTCCTTCTTTTTTTTTCTTTTTTATATAAACAACAGCCCAGGCCTGGTCCAGAAATTCCTTTTTTTCTTTTATTTGAAACACGGCCCAAGGCCCTGCACTGTGCCTGGCCCGGGTCTGCCCAGGCCAGGCCAGCCAACAATTAGATTAATTGGTATTTAATAGAAATAAATAGTGTTTAGCAAAGATAAAATATTGCTCAAGGAATTAATAATGAGAAATCAGTAATCGTGAAACCAGTGTTATGGTAACCAGTAGCGGTGACACCAGCATTGATTGAATCCTAGATTTACACCAGAACTGAATAAATTAAACAAAATTGAAATAAATATTTGAACTGGTTAGTAAGAATACTAATTTAGTTTTAATAACTAGTGTAAATAATATGAGATTGTGAGGGTTTCTTGAAATCGGAGAAATCGATAAACCAATAGCAAGTAAAGCTTTGATTTAATAGTAATTATGATCGTGATTGATAGAAATTTGTTGATAGATTATTTACACGCTAATATTGTGATTAGAAATTGAGTAGGCAAATATTTTTGTGTAAGTAACTGTGATTAGTGATTGAGTAATGAATAGTTAACACCAATTATACTGATAAGCAGACTAAATGGTGATGGAAAGTGAAATGGATAATAAATTATGGATATTATTTAATTAATATGATATTAATGGATATTAATTAAGATAAATATTATTTGTGACATTAATAATTATGAAATAAAAAACTGTAGAATTGATAGTACTAAAATTAGTACTAATAGAATCTGGAGTTAATACCAGAAGTGAACTGATTGAGGCTAAACCTGCACAAAAAATACGAGATTATAGAACTTAGAAAGAAAATGTGCAAGTGCTCAATTCTTCCGCTATAGCAAGTGGCTATGCGGGTCGTGATCCACAAGGAGGGTTTGCGATGGAAGCGTTTACAGTTTTATTAAAATCGTTATCAAAACAAGCGAAAGTTCTTCTCTGTTTTATGTTATGAAAATGAAAAATAGTTATAGGTTAATGTTAAGAAGAAAGTGGTAGAATAGAAAGTGGAGAAATCAGAAAACGGCGAAAGAAAGTGACAAGGAAGTGAAAAGGATGATTTAGAAGAGGTATTGTGTTTGTGATTTAATTTACAGAAATAAAAGAAAAGAAATAAAAACAATTGCTTACCTCCTTTTCGTCAAAAGCTTACCTCGAGTTTTCAGCAACGATTTTACCTTGAAGTGGAGGCATTCAGCGCATAGCCCATAAGAGTCGAGTGTTTGGTCTCTTCCACATTACATCATCAAGATACGCAAGCATGAAATGATACGGAGAGACTCACAATTCCATCGTCATGAGCTATCGGTGGCACTCGCAAAGGCAAGGCTCTTTCGATGCTTTTAGACTCACTTGGAAGACGATTGTACGAAAAAGAAAAGTAAAATAGAAAAGAAGAAGAAGAAGAAGACTAAATAGAAGTGCATACACAAAAAGAACATCGATTCGATTTCATTACAATCAAAGAAAAGAAAGAGAACCTTACACCATTGTCACTATAGCTCAAGCATCATTCTTGTTCTTCGATGAAAGTCGATCTCCTCTGAATTACATAAATGAAAATTACAATTACATGAAAAAGGAAAAATAAAAACCTAAACTAAGAAATGAAAAACTAGTCTAAAATCCTAACTCTGCATTCACGTCCAATTTTCAGCGCAGATAATGGCCTTTTATAGGCAAATACCCGACCACCAAGATCCCGGGGAGGTCGGGGGAGCAAACGCTCCCCCTAACTCCCCAAGATTGCCGCAGAATTGCGGCTTTTGCTGCAATTCTGCGGCCAGGGTGTGGCCAGATGGCCACACCCTGTTAGTGGGTCATCCCGGGAGTTTCTTCTGATTTTATCCTTTGTTGGTTTCTTCGTTTGAGCTCCAGATTCTGACGAAATGGCCTTGGATTCTTGGCTTTAACCGATCGATTCTGAGAGGATTCTTCTCAACCGGTTTCAACCTCTTGATTTTTCCCTGATTTTATGTGTGCGAATTAACTCTGATTTAATTCAGAATTCTGGTGGGCTTTTGGGCTCATTTCTCTTCATCTCCTTAAGGATTGGGCCTGCAAATAAATCAAACAAATAATTAGGACAATGCAGACTTTTATTCTAAAATCAGTATGAAAATGTGACATTAATTATGCAACATTAGTGACCAATCACACCCCCATACCTATCTTTTGCTCGTCCTCGAGCAAAACAACTAAACTATACTAAGAATTATTAGACCATTTTCGCAGGTCGCGCGATTGCACTGAGCATGTGCAACAAGCCGTTAAACCTCTAGGTTTCCCCTAGAGGACGAGTTTTGTCTCGTGAGGGTTTTCAGCGGATTGCACCCACAAAATCCATAAAGAAAGGGAAATAAAGAGTTAGTATTTTCGAAAAGCATTTTTGAAAGAGAAAAATATTTGAAATATGATTGTAAGATCTAAGCAATCTATAAGTTATAGGAAAACCGAATTTTTCATTCCTAAACTTAGTCTCTATTCAAAAATTTGTTATCAATTAAAGTAAGGAGTCAAATTGTACTTCTCATCTAGTCTATTACTTTACCCTAAGTCATATGCACCTTGTGACTGTGAAAATTTTGACTAAGGGTTCATTAACGCCAACTCTTATGCCTTATTTATTTATATATATATATATATATATTTTTGGTGGTATTATTCCTTAGTTTAGGCTTTCTAATCTGCCCATGTAACGAGCCTTTAATCGATGACTCCCAAACCAGACGGTCTTAGGGCACCAGGTGAGAAGACACCCCTAGGACTTAAGGACTCGAGCAAACAAGGCCACAAAACTAAGGACTTTATTATATGAATCCCTTTTAGGCGTGAATACTTATGCTTTATTAGGCACAAATACCCAGCTTAATCAGAGGATCTAATCATCTTTCGCATAAATACTAAGGCTTGCTTAGGCCAAAGCACCTAGCTAATCAATAATTAGATTTATTCATCAATTTTTTTCGAACTTATCTAATTATCTTTCGCATAAATACTAAGGCTTGCTTAGGCCAAAGCACCTAGCTAATCAATAATTAGATTTGTTCATTTTTTTTTCTTTTTTTTATAAGGCATAAGAATCTTTGTTTTTGAACCCTAAGTGTGTAAGTGTATGAAGTGTGCATATTTCATCAAGGTAAAGATCAAGACCAAATTACTTTGACAAATTATCTTCCTAACTCTATAAATCAAACAAATAATCTTATTTTGACCAAGTATAAGAAATCCTAATTTAGATTTTCCTATTCCTTAAAATTAACTTAATTTCTTACAAAAATAAGTCAAAATATTGTTTCTATTTTTCAAAAAGTTTTTTAAAAGTAAAGAAAAATGTCAATTTTTTTTTATTTTTTATTTTTTTAAAGAAAAAGAAAAGTTATGTTAGACCCTCCCCCACACCTATCTCATGCATTGTCCTCAATGTATGAATTAATGCATAGATGCATGAAAAAGAAGAAAGGGAAGGAAAATGTTACCTTAAGGTGGTGGTTCCGGTGGTGGTCTGATTGGTCCACGAAACATGGCCCAATCAACTTTTCTTGGGTCTCGAAGGAACCCACCAGCATATCTTTAATATGACCCACTAAAAAGATAAATCCATTAAGGATTTTTATTAAATATTTGACCCCATCTAATTTCCATATTCCATAACTAATTTCGGAGTCAAATTTGTCAACCACCTCGTCCCAGAATGGTGTATGAAATGATAGAACGGTTGACTTGGACTCGGGAAGGACAGGAACTAATACCGACTCAGGAAGGTGACTTAAGTCAAGTAAAGGTTCAGGAGTCGAAATAGGTTCAGAAATTGGGTCCAAGTCAAGAAGTTGAAACTCTAGTCCACATTTATTTTCCAACAATGGAATGTGACCTAATATGGGTGATTCCAGTTCAGGAATGATAGGTGGAGGAATCAAAACTGACTCTAAAATATTACTCAAGTTTGGTATCACAACAGGAGTCAAGATGGATTCAGAAAGTTGAACTAGATCACAGATATGAGAATCTAGGTCACATATCTCATTGACTTCAATATCAAAAAATTGAGAACTTACCAATTTGTCAATAGGATCTTCAAGAGTGTATAATTGGTCAAGTTCAATATGATCCTCACAGATGGGTGATTCAATTTCATTATGGATTGGTACAGGATCCAATGTTAACTCGGGAAAAAGATCGAAATCAGGTGAAGATACCGGAGTCATTATTGAATCAGGAAGAAGCATTGAATCACTAAGTTGGGGTTCAAGATCATATTCATTCTCAAGTTCTATTTCAGGAAAAGGAAAACTTGCTAAACTATCAATATCTTTTTCAAAATTTGGAGTTTGGGCAAGTTCAAGTGGTTGTTCTGAAATGGAATCTTGATTTCCAAAACTACATGACTCTTCGGCTCCAACAGAATTGGTAGTGACATCAGAACTGGTCCAACGGTGAGAACGTAGAGATTCGACCATCATATCATTTACGAGCGTTTTGAGCCTGAGTCATGGCTTCAAGCATCTTTCATAGTTGATAGGTTCATTGTCTTGTTTAAAAGATGAAGAATTGTCTTGGAAGTGGTAGTGAAATTGTGAGTCCATCAAATTTTGGGATTTGTGTTTGGACTCACGCATACTCATTTCCATAATTGATGGTTTCCTATTTTGGACGGGTGGAACTGAGTATGAATCTTGAACATAATGTGGACTGGGTTGAGAAGGAGGGCAAGGTGGTTGGAAATTATGCTCGGGGGAGGTGAATCCCCGTTGACTCGTGAAGAGTTGAAATCATAATGGAACTTATAGTTATTAGATGGGGGGTATGGGTCATATTGATTCGGATAAGACCAATCCGGCACACTAGGTTGGTCAAAGTTATGATATGACGGGTTGGTAATATCCGAAAAAGAGTTTGATGTGTAATATGGATTATTATTATAGTTGAAAAAATTATTATTATAGTCCATATCACACAATAGAATACAAACAAAGAAAAACAACCAAATAAACAAACAAAAAAAAAAGAAAAAATTCTAGCCTAGGTTAGGGTAGACTTAGGACCTAGACGACTCCTAACTGGTTAGACTGTCCACGGGAGGTCTAATGTAGACTTTAACCACAAGCTAATCAGCCAGGTCAGGGCAAGGTTGGTGAGAGGTTTTCCGTCAAAGACGTTCCTTAATTAAATAACCACCAACCTTCGGGCTTTCGGCCCTCAATCCCTTTCCTAAACACTGATTTTGCAAGAGTTAGATTCCAACATTGTTTCCCCTTAGGATAATCTCCTAATTGAGTCCGAGATGTCCCTAGGGCCAACGTCTACTCGATTTTAGTTAGGCTTGGGTTAGTGAGTGCTTGGATTCTGATTTTTGGGCTAAGGAAGGGTGATTAAATCCCCACCTTATCTTGTTATTGGGTGGTGCCCTTAAGATCAGTTTTTGTGCAAGTGTACAAGATAAATAAGATGCACTCTAAGATATATAAATCAACCAAGAGATAGTCCTATTCTAGATGCAATGCAAACATACCTTGCTCCAGCACTCTTCAACAGTAAAAGTAAATGAATTGAAAAGACACGTGTGCCTAAAATGCAAACGTCTAATCAATTTTTAACCTTTGCAACGAACGTTTTACTGTTGATTATTAGCAGGCTTATGTGATGGCATATAAGAAATAAAGAATTGCAGCAAACTAGATTTTTTTGTAAACTAAGCAGCCCTGCAAAAAGCTGTTAGTAGTCAACTCTTTATTGCCGCGGATCCGCGGCTTTTGCCGTGGAAACGCGGCAATTCAGAGGGCAATGGGTCTCTGCTTTCTAGAGCAGAGGCCCAAGGCCACTTGTATGTCACTGCAATATCAATTTCCTGCTTTGATTGCCCTGTAACCTGCAACAGAAAAGAAAAATCGTTTAGTTCGAAAAGATTTGCAAGAAAAATTCAGATTTCAATAAAAACCGTTTTACCCTCCCTGGCAACGGCGCCAAAATTTGATTGAGGCTAAACCTGCACAAAAAATACGAGATTATAGAACTTAGAAAGGAAATGTGCAAGTGCTCAATTCTTCCGCTATAGCAAGTGGCTATGCGGGTCGTGATCCACAAGGAGGGTTTGCGATGGAAGCGTTTACAGTTTTATTGAAATCGTTATCAAAACAAGCGAAAGTTCTTCTTTGTTTTATGTTATGAAAATGAAAAATAGTTATACGTTAATGTTACGAAGAAAGTGGTAGAATAGAAAGTGGAGAAATCAGAAAACGGCGAAAGAAAGTGACAAGGAAGTGAAAAGGATGATTTAGAAGAGGTATTGTGTTTGTAATTTAATTTACAGAAATAAAAGAAAAGAAATAAAAACAATTGCTTACCTCCTTTTCGTCAAAAGCTTACCTCGAGTTTTCAGCAACGATTTTACCTTGAAGTGGAGGCATTCAGCGCATAGCCCATAAGAGTCGAGTGTTTGGTCTCTTCCACATTACATCATCAAGATATGCAAGCATGAAATGATACGGAGAGACTCACAATTCCATCGTCATGAGCTATCGGTGGCACTCGCAAAGGCAAGGCTCTTTCGATGCTTTTAGACTCACTTGGAAGACGATTGTACGTAAAAGAAAAGTAAAATAGAAAAGAAGAAGAAGAAGAAGACTAAATAGAAGTGCATACACAAAAAGAACATCGATTCGATTTCATTACAATCAAAGAAAAGAAAGAGAACCTTACACCATTGTCACTATAGCTCAAGCATCATTCTTGTTCTTCGATGAAAGTCGATCTCCTCTGAATTACATAAATGAAAATTACAATTACATGAAAAAGGAAAAACAAAAACCTAAACTAAGAAATGAAAAACTAGTCTAAAATCCTAACTCTGCATTCACGTCCAATTTTCAGCGCAGATAATGGCCTTTTATAGGCAAATACCCAACCACCAAGATCCCGGGGAGGTCGGGGGAGCAAACGCTCCCCCTAACTCCCCAAGATTGCCGCAGATTTGCAGCTTTTGCTGCAATTCTGCGGCCAGGGTGTGGCCAGATGGCCACACCCTGTTGGTGGGTCATCCCGGGAGTTTCTTCTGACTTTATCCTTTGTTGGTTTCTTCGTTTGAGCTCCGGATTCTGACGAAATGGCCTTGGATTCTTGGCTCTAACCGATCGATTCTGAGAGGATTCTTCTCAATCGGTTTCAACCTCTTGATTTTTCCCTGATTTTATGTGTGCGAATTAACTCTGATTTAATTCAGAATTCTGGTGGGCTTTTGGGCTCATTTCTCTTCATCTCCTTAAGGATTGGGCCTGCAAATAAATCAAACAAATAATTAGGACAATGCAGGCTTTTATTCTAAAATCAGTATGAAAATGTGACATTAATTTTGCAACATTAGTGACCAATCATGAACCAATTAAAAGAAATTAAAATAAAGTTCTAAATAAAATAAAGATAATCTTGATATTGAAATCTTTAGTTGAAGAAGCATGTTTTAGTAAATACAGTGTGAAGTGGCAAATATGAAATCAAAACATCGATAATTAACCGTCTGACTCAGTGTAACCTAATTGGTCATGTGATCAATTTTATGTACCTACGAAACTGTAATAAATCCTGTTAAGAGTTGTGATATGAATAATACTAATAAGAAATTAAGTAAAATTGTATGGTGTACACCGGTCCAGGTTCAATAACTGTGTACGCAATATAAAAAAAGTAAAGTTCCTGATTTTAAATTAGACTACAATTAAGGATTGTGTTTGGACATGATAAGTTGAATATTGATAATATACTCATTGATTGATATATTGTGAATAATTATACTTTATAAATATGCATATATTGATGACTATATGTGTGTGTGAATAAAAGGATCAGTTTGAGAATCGACACATTGGCAGTTCTCTGGAACATGAACTGATAAACTGAGAAGCGAATCTCAGTAAGTTATCGATATTGATTGTAGTTTAATATGGTTGGTGATACATGTATGTGTCTGTTTATATGGGTATTGTATATTACATGTTATTTATTCCATGTTTATTTTTTATTATTATCAGAGGAAGGGACCAGGAATAACCGTAGGGGATCGAATGAGAGTATTATTATTATTATCAGAGGAAGGAACCGGGTGTAACTGGAGGTGAATGAAGGAGAGTATTATTATTATTGGAGGAAGGGACCGGGTGTAACTGGAGGTAATCGAAGGGGAGTATTCTTTTATGAATTTGCATATATTTGTATTGCTTTTGGTTATTGGAAATATATGATGTATGTATCACCAAGAGTGATACATATAACAACAACAACAACTAAGCCATTTGTCCCAAGTATTTGGGGTAGGCTACATGAACCAAAAGAGAATTACGCTGGATCGGGCACATGGATCAGCTTTCTCCACTCATTCCTATCGAGCAATATGTCTTCACTAAGACCTTTAGCCTCCATATCTTGTCATTTTACCTCCATTCATATTTTCTTCGGTCTCCCCTGCGCTCATTTAACTTGCCCTAAATTGATATGCTCTACTCGCCGGACTGGCGCATCTGTAGATCTACGTCGCATATGACTAAACCATCGTACGCAATTTTCTCTCATCTTCTCTTTTATAGAGGATCCACCTATCTTAGTACGAATATCCTCATTTCTCACCTTATCACTCCGCGTATTACCACACATCCAACGAAGCATGTGCTCTGCTACACTCATTTTTTGGGGCATGATGTCTCTTTATAGCCCAACATTCTGTGCCATATAACAAAGTGAGCCTAATAATAGTCCAAAAAACTTTTCCTTAGCCATAACGGAATGTTACGATCACATAAAACTCCTGTTGCGCTCCTCTATTTCAACCAGTCGGCTTGAGTCCTATGGTTGACATCACTATCGATCTCCCCATCCTTTTAGATAATAGAACCTAAGTATTTAAAATGATTGCTCCTCGGTATTTCTTATCCATTTAGTCTCACAATACTATAATCTCGGATTTCCTGTTTACTGAATTTACACTCCATATACTATGTTTTGGCCCTACTTAATCTAAAACCTCGAGATTCTAGAGTTTGCCTCCATAACTCTAATTTGGTATTTACCCCAGCTCTCGTCTCATCGACTAGGACAATATCATTAGAAATAGCATGCACCACGGTATCTCATCCTGAATAGCTCTAGTAAGCTCATCCATCACGATGGCAAATAAGAATGGACTCAATGCAGATCCTTGATGCAATCTAATTGTGATAGAAAAATCACTTGTTATGCCTCGATAAGTTCTGATATTTGCCACTACTTCATCATACATATCCTTGATTATGTCAATATATTTGATGGGGACTCCCTTTTCATTAATGTCCACCATAATACCTCTCTTGGCACTTTATCATAAGCTTTTTCTAAATCAATAAAGACCATATGCAAATTTCTCTTTCTCTCTCGAAATTGCTCTATAAGTTGACGAAGCAAATGAATAGCCTCTGACGTCGATCACCCCGGCATGAACCCAAACTGGTTCTCTGATATTGTAACATTTTGCCTTAACCTATGTTCAATTAGCCTTTCCCAAAGCTTCATGGTGTGGCACATGAGTTTTATTCCATGATAGTTTGAACAATTTTGGATATCACCCTTGTTCTTATAGAGAGGTACTAAGGTACTCTTCCTTCACTCATTTGGCATCTTTTTAATTAGCCAGATCTTGTTAAAGAGGTTTGTCAGCCATCTCACGCCCACCTCTCCTAAGCATCTCCATACCTCAATAGGAATTCCATCAGGGCCAACAACTTTCCTTGACTTCATCCTCTTCAAGGCCTCTTTAACTTCAGATTCGTTAATTTTGCATATACAATTATAGTTCATATCCTGGCACTGAATGGTAAGCTCATCCAAATCTTGAGTAGAACTACCATTGAACAATTTGTCAATATACTCTCTCCATCTTTCTTTGATTTCTTCATCTCGAACTAAAACTTTCTAATCTTCATCTTTAACACACCTCACAGTACATAAGTCTCTAGTCTTTCTCTTCATTATTTGAGCAATTCTATATGTATCCTTTTTAACCTCTTTGGTATACTTCTCATACATTTCTTTGTGCACTTTAGCTCTTATATTCTGAACAGCTTTCTTAGCTTCCTTCTTGGCTAGCTTATACTTCTCAAAACTCACTCCATCACACTTTTTCTTCAAATCTCTATAAGAGTCTCGTTTGATCTTCATGACAGCTTTTACCTCTTCATTCTACCATGATGTGTCCTTACATAGTGAAGCACCACCCCATGACTCACCAAGTACATCTTTAACTACTCTTTTAATGCAGCTAAAAATTTTATTTCATGTTGTATTGAGATCATCTTGGGCTTTTCAATCTGCTCCATGTACTACTCGATCTACAAAAACTCTTTGGTTACCTTCTTTTAGCCACCACTACTTAATTTTAAGATCTAACTTACATTTAATCTTTCTAAATCTCCTTCTAATTCAGACATCTAAAATTAAGAGCCTATGTTGGGTTACTACACTCTCACCCGGTACTACCTTACAATCCATACAACAACCTCTATCTACTTTTCTAGTTAAAAAGAAATCTATTTAGCTCGCACTTGATCCACTTCTAAAAGTGATCAAGTGAGACTCTCTCTGTTGGCCCAGAGGCCTTCCACTTTAGTTTTGATGATGATTAACTCATGTAGTTATGTGTACTAATAATCTTGTGATTTTAGTTTCAGATCATTAATCAAGTTATTAGTAGGTGATTAGCTTCAACAAGATGATTTGGAAGCGTTCACTTGTTGATTCAAGAGCCCGAGCGTCAAAGATTATATATAGCACTTGCTCGGTGGATCAAGGAGTTTTGGATCGAGTCGGCTTGCAGATTGCGCTCTACAAGAAGACTTCGGTACATAGTTTAGTTTTGTGTTTAGATCCAAAATTGTAAAGATTAGAATAGTATGATATGCTCAAGTTCACAACACACACGTTTCATGTTTTGAATATTGGTTTTCGGTTTTTCGGCTTTAGGTTTAACCGATCTTGGTTTTCATGAATAGATAGATCAAAACAAGTTTACATGGTTTAATGTATATTAGAATTGTTCTATATACATGCATGCTTAACTTCCTAGACAAACTTAGTTTTGACTCACTTATTCATGTGTTTTATGTTTTGGTATTTTTAACAAAACATATTTTGGAATTAATGTCAAAAACATGGATATATATATGTTTTATGTATATAGGATTATATCCATATACATCATGCCTAAATGTTGTTTAATATCATGTTTTTGTATTTGGAAGAGTTTTGGACAAAACATATTTTCTATTCAAAATCCAAGTTTTAGAAAATACAGTTTTTGGTTTTTGGCAAAATTTCTATAACACAAAAATAGTTCAAAATATTTGAGATTTGTGTTAAGCTTTTTAACACAAGTTTGTATTTCAATGAAAAAATGATAAAACTATTTTTGTGAATTTTTAGAGACTTAATGGAAATTTTTAAGATTAAAAATTACATGTTTTTGCTGACCAGAACAGTCTCTGCCAGGCTAGGTCGGTCGACCGCACGGGTCGACCGCACCAAGTAGCCGGTCGACCGTATCAGTCGACCGACGTGCACGCTGGCTGCCACTTGGTCCGGTCGACCACACGGGCAACCGACTGCATGCAGGCAACTCTCTGTTTGTTTCGGTCGACCGCACGGTCGACCGGTAGCTGGCAACGGTCAAAATGTGACCGTTGGCCGGTCGACCGCACTGTCGACCGGTAGGGCATTTTTGGCAGTTTCTGCTGCCAACGGCTATATTTTTCTGGGGGCTATAAATACCCCATTAATAGCCTGTTTTCTAAAAGATTTTTTGTGCGAATTTTTTCTTACTCTCTGGTGTTTTCACAGCAATCAAAAGAAGTTTTTGGATTTAAATTGAACAATCTATTTGGTGTTTTTGCTAGGGTTTGGAAGATCAAAGAAAAGGGTTTTTGGGAAAAGTTTTTGATTCAACTTCTATATCTTGGTTTCAGTTTTTTCCAAGGATTTTCTTTGTGATTTTGATTTCCATTCCATTGTTTTCTCCACACTTGAGCTACATCTACTTTCTTATTCTATAGGATCTTTGTGTGGGAGAAAGAGATTGTTTGTGGTTGTTGTTTAGACTACCAAGTTGTAAACCCAATCTTTTCTTGGCTTTGTGCCCTTGGGTTGTATCCCTCAAGTTGTGAGGTGATCCTTGTATTGGTTGTGCTAATCCCTCAAGTTGTGAGGTGATTGTTGTTTGCTTGGAGTTGTGCCTCAAGGAGGAGGTTGTGTTTATAAGGAGAGGAGTTGGGTACTCCTTGTAATTGTGATTGCCCCAAATCCTCGGTGGAGGTTCCCTTTGTGGGAGTCCTTTGTGGACAAGCTAGTGGACTTAAAATCCTTCTGGGTGAAGGCGGGGATGTAGAGCTGGGTGCTCGAACCTCGAAACATATCTTGTTGTTTGCGCTTGATCCCTTGGCTCTTACTCTCTCTCTCTCTCTCTCTTTACTTTGTGCCTTGCATCTATTCATATTGTTCATTCATAATTATTTGCTTGGCTTGTATGTGTGTGCATCTCTTGTTTATTGTAATTAGTTTTTAAATTTCGCATTAAGTTCATTAGATTAGCATAATCACCTATTCACCCCCCTTTAGGTGATTTTTTAATTGGTATCAGAGCCTCCGCTCCTGATATTTAGGTTTAACCACCTAGGAGTGAGATCTTGGTTTGCTAATCTTCATTTGTATTGTTCATTTGCACACATTTAGTTTGCACTCATGGCTAGCCCTCCTATATTTGACTTTACTAGACATGATTTTTGGATAGCCAAGATGACTAGTCATTTGAAAAGCCTAGGACATCTAGTTTATCAAGCCTCCACTCAAGAATCCCACCTAAATAATAGCAAGCATAAAAAGGCAAATGCATTAGCACTTCAAACACTTAGAGCATCTCTTAATGAATTTCTTTTACCCGTGTTTGCTCATTTTGATTCGGCTTTTGCAGTTTGGAGCATATTGACTTCTCCTGAGCTACCAAGGATTGTCAACAAGTTGAGAAGATCTAGGAGAGATGAGTCCGACGAGCATTGCCTCATGGTCCAAGGGAAAAACTCCCTTGAGGTACAATCGGATACTCAACTAGATGATAGCTCTAGTTCCTATTGCTATGGTTGTTTAGAAGCTCAAACTTTAAATATGAAACTTGCCACAAAGCTTGAAAATTTCTTGGAAAAACACAAACTTTTGAAAGAGGATAATCTTGTTTTAAAAAATGAATTAAAGGATTTGTGCTCTAATTTTGAATTGGTTTTGCAAAAGAAGGAAGAGATTACTAGTGAACGTGACTCACTAAGATCTCAACTAGACCTTGCCCTTAATGAGATTGATGTTTTAAAAGGCAAAAATGATTGTGATGATGTTGTGAAAAACAATGAGGTTTTATCTTCTAAATTGGATTTTGTTTTAAAAGATAACCTTGTTTTGAAAAATGAAATTGATTTCATTACTAAAGAATTGGATTTGGTTTTAAAGAAAAATGAATCTTTAAAAATTGATATTGATTCTCATGTGTGCCATGCTAGTGTAGCTTCTTCTTCTAGCACACCTATTGCATGCTCCACTTTATCTTCAAGTATTGAAAAAGATATAAATGTTTTGAAGAAAAGTGTTGAATGTTTGGGCTCCACTTTGAGCCAATGTACTTTGAATCATACACGCTTGGAAACCTTGGTTCGCAAGAAACAAGTTCCATCTTTACATGTACACCCTCCACGGTATACACATGCTTCCCACGGTCACCACCATTACATGTATGCTCATGTGTACACATGTACACATTGTGGTCGAAAAGGCCACCTTGCTAGATTTTGCTATGATCGTTTACATGTTGAAAATTTAGCAAATAATCTTATTTGGGTTAAGAAAGATACTAACCCCTATGGACCCAAAAGAAAATAGGTACCAAAGACCACTCCTTTCATTTTTGATGTAGGTGTGGGCTCTCGCATCACGTGAGAGTATTGGTGCCTTGAAGTGGATGCGTTCCGTGCTTAAAGAAAATAAATTTGGATGCATCACTTTCAAGGGGTGTTTGGTGGAGGAGGACCACCATTGGTTTGGAGAACTAGAGAGGTGCCTTCATCGGTTTTGGTATCATTCTCTAACTCCCGTTTTTATTTGCATGCTTTTCATATTATTATTTATAGCATGTTTTAATGTTTGTTGATTATTATGATTATGCCATGATCATTAGATTAGTGATATACATGTTTAGTTGCTTGAGACACCCATGTTTTATATGGATCTATATTTAGTGTTCTCACCTTGTTTAAACTAATATGTATGCCCTAGATCTAATGCACATGCATATACATAATGATCATGTGGATGTTTATGATTTTTTTTAATCATGTTTTGTTTAGTATATTGAATGCCATGTTTATTAGACCTTTGACATACATGTATAGCTTTTGAGATCACCCATGTTTATATGGACCTATATGTTGTGTTCTCACCATTTGTTTAGCTATTATGTATATCATGATTCTAATAGCATGTGGATTTACATAATGATCATGTTTATAATTTTCATGTTGAGTTATGTCTAGTTTTATGCCTCACGTTTTGGATATATGTTTAGATGTTAGTTTTCATTAAGAGTAGAATTTATACTTGTATATGTAGTGGGACACAAATAAATCTTTATATATATTTGTGCTTGGATGCTTATTTGTACCCATTAGATGTGCTAGTATAGTCTAGTTCTGATGATTCATGCATTCTAACTTGTATTCCTCATTTTGAATATGCTTTTATGATCATGTGTTTTAACTTCATGTATTATGTCTATCTTGTCCAAACTATTGATTATACATGTACATCCTTGAGCCACGTGCCTTCATGCATATACTTTTGTGGACTCATTATGTTTAGGATATGTATGTATACTTTAGTTTTTACATGACATACATATGCCTTGAAATTTAAATCGTTTTGATGATTTTCAGGTTTTTAGGTAATTTCTATTGGTAATGAAAATCTAGTTTTTCATGTTTTCATGTTTTTTCAAGGAATTTCATATGAGCTTAATTGAATATTTTCATGTTGATATGTGTCACATTATACTTGTACACTCACTTTATTAGTTTACTCATGATTTGTTTTCATGAGACTATAATGTGGACTTTATGGATTTTGAGTGTTTAGTGATCATGTGATTTACATATGTTTCATGAAAAATAATTTTGTTTTATTCCTTGCTTGAAGGATTTCGTACTAGTTTTAAAAATTTTTCCTATAACTAGTTCGTATTCTTCACTATGGTAGAGATTTTCAAACATACTACATTTTCAAACTTATTTTTGAAAACCCCTACCCTCAATGGGAGGTTGGATGGGAGATCATGTTCATGTATGCTTTAAAATAAAAATCATTTAAAACTTGAACCATGATTGGGTGGTAGATAATATGATGTATACACTTGATCTTATTGTTATTTCAATTGGTATCATTGAATTCTTTCAATTGGTATTAATTTTGACCTTTCTTGTATACTCATATATGTTTGTATGTATGTATGCTTTCAATTCCAAGAATATCAATTTCAATTGGTATCTATATTCCATACATATATATGTTTGTGTTTATGCTAAGCTTGAGTTTCAATTTTGTTTCAATTGATTACTTTTAAATTGGTATCAAGCCTACGCATTGTTTTAGTTGGTATTTCATAAAGGGGGAGAAAAATTTGATTTTGTCTTTCAATTGGTATTTGTACTCCCATACTTTATGATTGAAAATTTAAATTTGGTATCATATGTTCAAAATGAAAAATATTTACAATTGGTATCAAAATTCTTGTTTAGACATTCAAAATTTATTATGTTTAATTTCAATTGGTATCAAGATTTTCATGTGTTTTGCTTAAAATTGGTATCAATATTTTTTGTTTGTTTCCTTTCAATTGGTTTCAAGATGCTATTCTTTAACATATTTTCAATTGGTACCTTAATTGATTGTCACCCCTAATTGGTTTTTCTTTTGTTTTAGACAAAAAGGGGGAGAAAAATGTATTGATTTAGTTTTGCATTTAACCCTTTATTGATGATTGATTCTTTGTATTAAAAAGGGTGAGAAGATTTTGTTTTGTTTTGATTTTTACCCCTTTGTTGATGATTGACAAAAAGGGGGAGAAAGATTTAGGTTTATATATGCATGTTTATGTTTTGCATATATTAAGTTTAATTTAGTTTAATTTTAATTGGTATCTAGAGCATGTTTCGTTTTTAAACATTTCATTGGTATCTAGAACCTTTTATTGTTTATGCATATACATGTACATTTATGTTTAAGAGCCTTCATTGTATATTCATTATGTTTATTTGGTTATGCATGAGTTAAGGGGGAGCTTCTTTGAAGCTTAACTTTAATCCATGCATATATAACTCCATAAGTTTTGTCATCATCAAAAAGGGGGAGATTGTTGGCCCAGAGGCCTTCCACTCTAGTTTTGATGATGATTAACTCATGTAGTTATGTGTACTAATAATCTTGTGATTTTAGTTTCAGATCATTAATCAAGTTATTAGTAGGTGATTAGCTTCAACAAGATGATTTGGAAGCTTTCACTTGTTGATTCAAGAGCCCGAGCGTCAAAGATCATATATAGCACTTGCTCGGTGGATCAAGGAGTTTTGGATCGAGTCGGCTTGGAGATTGCGCTCTACAAGAAGACTTCGGTACATAGTTTAGTTTTGTGTTTAGATCCAAAATTGTAAAGATTAGAATAGTATGATATGCTCAAGTTCACAACACACACGTTTCATGTTTTGAATATTGGTTTTCGGTTTTAGGTTTAACCGATCTTGGTTTTCATGAATAGATAGATCAAAACAAGTTTACATGATTTAATGTATATTAGAATTGTTCTATATACATGCATGCTTAACTTCCTAGACAAACTTAGTTTTGACTCACTTATTCATGTGTTTTATGTTTTGGTATTTTTAACAAAACATATTTTGGAATTAATGTCAAAAACATGGATATATATATATATATATATATATATATATATATATATATATATATATATATATATATATATATATATATATGTTTCATGTATATAGGATTATATCCATATACATCATGCCTAAATGTTGTTTAATATCATGTTTTTGTATTTGGAAGAGTTTTGGACAAAACGTATTTTCTATTCAAAATCTAAGTTTTAGAAAATACAGTTTTTGGTTTTGGCAAAATTTCTATAACACAAAAATAGTTCAAAATGTTTGAGATTTGTGTTAAACTTTTTAACACAAGTTTGTATTTCAATGAAAAAATGATAAAACTATTTTTGTGGATTTTTAGAGACTTAATGGAAATTTTTAGGATTAAAAATTACATGTTTTTGCTGACCAGAACAGTCTCTGCCAGGTTAGGTCGGTCGACCGCACGGGTCGACCGCACCAAGTAGCCGGTCGACCGTATCAGTCGACCGACGTGCACGGATACGTGCACGCTGGCTGCCACATGGTCCGGTCGACCGCACGGGCGACAGACTGCATGCAGGCAACTCTCTGTTTGTTTCGGTCGACCGCACGGTCGACCGGTAGCTGGCAACGGTCAAAATGTGACCGTTGGCCGGTCGACCGCACGGTCGACCGGTAGGGCATTTTTGGCAGTTTCTGCTGCCAACGGCTATATTTTTCTGGGGCCTATAAATACCCCATTAATAGCCTGTTTTCTAAAAGATTTTTTGTGCGAATTTTTCCTTACTCTCTGGTGTTTTCACAGCAATCAAAAGAAGTTTTTGGATTTAAATTGAACAATCTATTTGGTGTTTTTGCTAGGGTTTGGAAGATCAGAGAAAAGGATTTTTGGGAAAAGTTTTTGATTCAACTTCTATATCTTAGTTTCAGTTTTTCCTAAGGATTTTCTTTTTGATTTTGATTTCCATTCCATTGTTTTCTCCACACTTGAGCTACATCTACTTTCTTATTCTATAGGATCTTTGTGTGGGAGAAAGAGATTGTTTGTGGTTGTTGTTTAGACCACCAAGTTGTAAACCCAATCTTTTCTTGGCTTTGTGCCTTTGGGTTGTATCCCTCAAGTTGTGAGGTGATCCTTGTATTGGTTTGTGCTAATCCCTCAAGTTGTGAGGTGATTGTTGTTGGCTTGGAGTTGTGCCTCAAGGAGGAGGTTGTGTTTGTAAGGAGAGGAGTTGGGTACTCCTTATAATTGTGATTGCCCCGAATCCTCGGTGGAGGTTCCCTTTGTGGGAGTCCTTTGTGGACAAGCTAGTGGACTTAAAATCCTTCTGGGTGAAGGCGGGGATGTAGAGCTGGGTGCTCGAACCTCGAAACATATCTTGTTGTTTGCGCTTGATCCCTTGGCTCTTACTCTCTCTCTTTACTTTGTGCCTTGCATCTATTCATATTGTTCATTCATAATTATTTGCTTGGCTTGTTTGTGTGTGCATCTCTTATTTATTGCAATTAGTTTTTAAATTCCGCATTAAATTCATTAGATTAGCATAATCACCTATTCACCCCCCCTCTAGGTAATTTTTCACTCTCTTCTTAAACCAAGTATTCTCTAAGATTAAATCATATGACAAAGTAAAATCTAGAATCGAGTTACCTGATTCATTCTTTTCCCAAAATTAAATCCTTCATGTATACTATCAAACCCATAACGACTAGTTCCTACATGCCCATTGAGGTCACCTCCTATGAAAAGCTTTTTTTCTACTGGGTATGCCTTACACAATCTTATCTAAATCCTCCCAAAATTGATGTTTACTTGACTCATCAAGTCTTACTTGTGGTACATAGACACTAATAACATTAAAAATCTCCCTACCTAAAATAAGTTTAACTAGTAAAATCCTATCACCCTTTCTCCTAACCTCCACTACATTCTCAAGCAGTTATTTATCTATGATCACATCCACCCCATTACGATTTCTATCTTTACCAGTATACCAAAGTTTATAACCCCAAGGCTCTATAATTCTATCTTTTTCACCTACCCACTTAGTTTTCTGCACACACAAAATACTAACATTCTGTCTAACCATAACATCAACTAATTCTGCTAATCTACCTGTAAGAGAACCTATGTTCCATGATGCTAACCTAATTCTATATTCATGAGATACTTTTTTTACCCTCATCCGCTCATAAAAGTGTAGGAACTCTTACTCATTTAACACCACATCCGGACGCCGATGGGCGCGTCATTTCTGGATGACGACCTAGCAACCCTTGCCCACTTTTCACTACACCCGGGCTCTGATGTAGCGCATCGCTCAGTAGAGGATGCCCTAATGAAATTTAATTTATGATTCATGTTCATAGTATGTGACGATGTTTTATGTTGGCTGTCACAGGCCTACCACAACCCTCCTCCTTTATCCTGGCTTGGGACAGGTAGTGAACGGAGCACTGGCAGAGTTACTAAGAGTGATACATGTTATTAAATTATATGATGTTTGCATTACTCTGAGTGATGTGGATATATCATTAGGTGATTAGTGTATCACCAAGGTTGTTGATTGATATCTAACAATGTGATTAGGTGATCTGTGCATCACCAGATTTGTGGATTTATATCTGAAAATGTGATTATGATTATATACCACTATGTGTGATAGGTAATAATCAAGAATGCAATGTGGTATGCATGTTCAAAACAAACTCAGTAATAAACTGAATGCAACCTGAAGTAATTGAATACGTATAATATTTGATAATATGGGGATAAGTATCGTACGTAGGTAAAAGAGGTAAATAATTGAAAACCATGGAACTGTTGTGATTTTGACTAGTGTGTTACCATGGATGATGAATGATATACTAATATAATATGAGGTATATGTGTATAATCGTGTATCTTATGTAACACACAAAGGTGTTGTGAACTGAATAAAAATGATATACGAACATGTCATATGTTATTGTATCACTAAGTCTATAAGTGAGATACTAAAATGTATATGATCAGTGAATCATCAGTTGAATATAAATGACAGACAAGCAGGTTAGGTGTTGTATAACCCGAGAGAACATGTTAAACTTTAGAACACGTATGTTCAAAAAAGTGCAAAGTACAAGTATCAGATAATATAAAGAATCAATGATCTATTAATTGCACTAACTATCATAAGTAGAAAGATAACTGAGTGATTCTTGAAATTTGTTCAATTGCATTATGCATGATTTATAATATATTATAATGCAAAACTTTAATTTGAATAACTTTACTCACTGAGATGTTTAGCTCATCCAACTCAGATTGATATTTTCAGGCCAAGGCAAGGTGAATGCCCGACTCAGAGCTGCAAAGATATTTTTCTGAGATGATGCATGCTATTGTGGGATGAGATTCTTTTTGTAAACTCTGATTTTATTGTACTTATAAGTTAGTGACAGTAGTAAATTATGGTATACTGATTGAGGAAAACCTGTGCAGAAAATACAGAATTTCAGAACTCAAGAATAAAATATGCAAGTTCTCAATACTACCGCTATAGCAAGTGGCTATGCGGGTTGTGATCCATAAGAAGAGACTAGCGATGGAAGCGTGTTATAAGTTCTCTTTTAAGTTACTTAAAATGGTTAAAGTTCTTCTTTTATTCTTATAAAGAAAAGGAAAAATAATCTTTTGTTAAGTTAAGAAGAAGTGAGAGATAAGAGAAAGTGGAGAAAATGAAAAATGGGCTTATGTAAAGAAATAAAAATAGTAAAGAGTTGAGAGTTGATTTTTGAATTTGTTTTCTAAACTAAGAAATTGAAATAGAAAAGAAATGTTTATTTACCTTGTCAACACTTGTTCAATTTAGGAGTGTGCATTAAAAATTGTGATTTCAGAGTTGATGTGAGTTACGTCCTTTAGAGAATGTGCTTATGTCGATTTGAACTTTTCGTTCTAGATAAGTGGCAAAACGAGTCGTATCCACAGGGAGGGGAAGAGATAGAAGCTGTCCAGTTTTTTTTTATTTTCTTAAGGTACTTCTTCTTTGTTTCAGTGAAATAGAAGAAAGAAAGAAACGTGCGAAAACTGTAGGAGACAAAAAATAAAAATAAAACATGAAGTGAATCAGTGGTGATTGAAAAGACGAATAAAAACAAAGTGAGAAAAAATGTGGTTTCAAGAAAACGTTGATTGAAAATGAAGAAAAGTAAAGACTAAGTGAAAGCATTTTAGAAACTAAAAGAAAATTTTAAAGAGAGTTTGAAGGAAAGTTTTAAGAAAGAGTTTGAAAAAGAGTTTTGAAGAAGTTGAAGAAGCTAGTAAAAGAGGTTGCTTGAAAAAAGTTTAAGTTTTAAAAAACAAGAAAGATTGCATGGCTAATCTTCTACTAATGAATCCCACTAACTATTAACTTGCTTGATGATAGAGCCTCATAATGGATCCTTGGCATTCACAAGTCTTGTGTTTTGAGAACTAGTCACGTGGTGTTCTAATAAAAGTCCTTCACCCTCCACTTTGCTTCACACGGCAAAACTTGAACATCACCCTATCAAGATCTATTTTGAGGCGAGATTAGAGTGAAAACAAGTGCACTATCGGTATCGACAAAGATGAGTGAGTATTCTCTAAGTCTAACCAAGCAAGTTAAGCAATCAATAGATCATCAAGAACATAAAGTTTAAGCATGAAATATGAGAGTTAGATTACTTGTTAGAAAGTTAGAGTTAGAACACTTCATCATAAGCCATCCATAGCTCTTGCTTGCAAAAGGCTTATTGGCATGCTATTTGATTCATGTGGGTTATCAATTAAGCAGTTAGGGTTAGTAATTAGTTAGCCATGCAAGAAGAAAGTTAGCTAGACATGGAATTAAAGTAAGAAATGAAAAGCTTGTTAGAGGAGTGAGAGATTGTTAGAAATATGAAATAAAAATACAAGTAGAAGATTGTAAGAAATAGAAATGAGAAGAAGAAGAATCCTTGTATTGATTGTCACTTTCTCAATTACAACAACACTCTCTCTTCCTCACTCAAATTCTGAATGAAAACCTAATCTAATTGCAATGATGTAAGAGTATAAGAGAAGTTAGAGTAGCACAAGCCAATATGGTGCTTTGCTCTCTGTTCTCTGTTTAACTTTCTCTCGGGTCTAATTGCGGGGTATTTATAGGCTGCAGAGGCTTGGGGAGCACGATACGAGCGGACACGTGTCAAAGATCCACGCCTGATCCACCATCTTGCAGCGGGACGCAGCAAAAGCCGCATTTTCGCAGCTAGATCCAACGCAGATGCAGAGATCTTTTGCCATTCGTCCCTTCTCCTGGGTGGTAGCTTCGGGGTATATTCATCTTTGCACACTTAGGGTATGTATTAGTCTAGATTCATTCTCCAATCTTTAGGATTAAACTACCCTCCTTTAGAAGCCTTTTTCTTGCTCTTCAAGAAATCCTATTTAATTATCTGAAAATTAGTTTTAAATCAGGATTTGTTACCACTTTGCCCTTCTCCCTTTAATTATCTGCAAAAGACCCCATGAGATTTATTAGCTAGATAATTAACATAAATCGATAAGAAATGTGATGATGATGATGCAAAATCGGTTGCTAATCACACCCTCACACTTATCTTTTTGCTCGTCCCCGAGTAAAATAAAAAGGCAAAAACTAAACTAAGAAACTAAACTAAGAAGTTATTATGTCACTTTCGCAGGTGACGTGATTGCATTGAGCACGTGCAACAAGCCGTTAAACCTCTAGGTTACCCCTAGAGGAGGAGTATTGTCTCCTGAAGGTTTTCAGCGGATTATACCCACAAAATCCATAAAAAGGAAAAATAAATGTTAGAGGTTTTGAAAATGCATTTTGAAAGAAAGAAAGTTTAGATCCATTTTGTAAAAATTAAGTGATCTTATGGTTTTAGATTAACTTAAACTATTCCTTCTTAAGTATAAGTCTCCGCTCGAAGTTTTGTCTTCAATTAGGGTTAAGTGGTCGAGAGTAGATTGATCATTGGACTTGCATCAAACCTATAAGATATACATTTATATATGAGGAATCGCAACTCAGACTATGATACCTTTATTTTATTTTTATTTAATATAGATATTTATATACAGTTATTATTTTTTTTAACTTTGTTAGGCTTTCTAATTTACCCATGTAGCGAGCCTCGAACCGATGATTCTCAGACCAGACGATCTTAGGACATGGGGATGAGAATATATCCCTCGGGTTTAAGGACTCGAGTAAACAAGGCCGCAAATGCTAAGGACTTAACTTAACTACCTTTATGCGTGACTGATCATGCTTTCTAAGGCACAGTTAATCAACTTAATTGGTGATCAAATATTTATTTATTTACACTTTTTTCTTTCTTTTTTTTAATCTCTAAAGGCGTTTAAGTTTTTATTTTAATCCCTCAATATGTAAACGCATATAATACTCAGGAAAAATTCAAGATCCAATTATGTTTCTACTCTTTTTTTCTTAACCTAAAAATCTAAAAATTCTTCTTATTTCAACTTAAATTAAGAAATCCTAGTTTAGAGTTTTCCTAATTTCTACGATCAAATTAATTTTCTTAAAGATGGATCAAAACTTTTTTTAATAAAGAAAAGAAATTTCCTTAAAAGAAAGAAAAATCTAAGGAGATCCTAGAAAAAGAAAGAAGAAAATCTAGGGAAAATCCTAGAAAAGAAAATTTTAAGGAAAATGCTAGTAAGGAAAATAAAAAGAAAGAAAATTTAAGAAAAATCCTATGTTAGTACCCTCCCCCCATACCTATAACATGCATTATCCTCAATGTATAAAAATGTAATGCAAATACGCATGATAGGCTATGTCATGATATCACCTCGGGTGCTTACTCGGGCCGGCTGAAGTGCTTGGGCTCATTGATTGAGAACACCGCAAACCCTCCTCAGTCCATTCTAATCTCTCATTTTGTTCTTTTACCTTTTTTCCTCAATTTGGTATGCCTTTTTCCGCATTTCTTCATGTCTTTTCAGATGGAGGACATAAAGGTCTTAGTATCACTAGAGGGTGGCTACTGCCAAAATGCACCCTCATCCTCCTTCTAACTCTGTTCCTCTTAGGAAGACTCATTAGAAACGTTCTCAGTTATGACGGCTGATGTCCATACCACATGAAGGCAAATGTTGTAGATACTCGTGATGCGTTCAGTGAAAATAAAGACCCGGTTATATGCTGAAAATATATTGTCTGGCAGAAAGTGTCTGCACAGGTGAGTGACAAGGACCGATGCGAATACTTCGCACCATGAGTGCGCTAAAAATTGGCAATCAAGTGTTGCCAGAGGACTGTGTTCAAACAGTCCGTGTGCTGCCTGGTCAGCAGGCTGTGTATAATATGCAGCACTGGTCTGTTGAATGAGGTAGTGTGGTTTAGACCTAGACTGTTGCGCTGGACCCATCGTCCAACACAATGCACGCTACAAAATGTGGTGCTCGCCTTGAGCCCATGGTCTGACTCTTGACATCTCGCACTCATAATAGTCATATAATCAATGAGTGGCAGAGGTGTAATATGCTATGGAGTGCAGGGAATTTGTGTGATTTCCTTAATTATGTTAATATTTACAACTAAATCCCCTGAGTCAAAGTGCACCATAAACTGTTGGATGTCATGGTCAATTGTGGATGCGTCAATGTTTGTGTAAAATTGTGTGACTAGATCAGGACAATAAAACACATCATTATCAGCATTATCGTATACTAACTTATACAGCTGCTTTCCCTTATGCGATCAATAAAAACTGTCACATACCCATTAACATCTGTCAAAACTCTGGAGAAATTTTTCTCAGCAAATATTGTGGGTGCCATGGATAACAATGAAAAAGAGTCATAATAGGAGGGAAAAGGAATTGCAAACCTTCCCCAAAAATTGTGGGGGAAAATAACCAAAGATAGACTGCCTGATTAGCCTAGGTGGTCGTAGGGAAGAAGATGATAGTAGATCTGAGATCTACTGCTGACGGCGACTGGTGTGGACCCTGGCGACGCGGCTGGTTCAATAGACAGGCTGGAAAAACGCGATATTATTGGGGTTTCCGCAACAAAAAGGTGGAGAGAGGGGTTCGATTTTAGGGGATGGTGATGCTTCTCTCTCTCCTCTTCAGATCTGGATCTAGATTTAGAAGATGATGCACGGGGTAGAGAATAGAGGGGTTTAAATAGGGTGAGACTTTGGGGTCTTTCCTATTTTGCTCTTGGAGGAGATTTGGAATTTCAAATTTGGGGATTTGGGTGTTTAAAAATTCTGTACAAAATTTAAAATATTTTTATTTTTATTTTATATTTTAAAAGAAAAAGAAAGAAAAAAATGGTTATTTACAAAAAGAGTCCCCTAAGAAATTTTTTTTACAATGAATAGCAGGGAGATTTGAGAAGGGCTTGGTCACTCATATACTGGGTCACGGAAACCCAGTTCAGTAGCTCCATGTGGCTCAGGCTCGGTGGTCAAGAACGGTTTCAATCATTGTCCATTAACCTTAAATACGTCACCATTCTTAGGATCGGAAAGTTTCACTGCACCGTGTGGAAAGACAGTTTTCACCAAAAAGGGCCCTGACCAACGTGTTTTTGATTTTCCGGTGAATAGATGGAGTATAGAGTTGTAGAGTAAAAATTTTTTTTCCTAGGACAAATTTTTTTCTACGGATGGATTGATCGTGGAAAAGTTTAGTTCTGCTTTTGGAGATTAGGACATTATCATAGACTTCATTTCTTATTTCCTCTAACTCGAAAATCTGCAGTTTCCGTATATCACCTGCTTTATTCAAGTCAAAGTTAAGTTGCTTAATCGCCCATAAAGCATGGTATTCTAGTTCTACTGGCAGATGACAGGGTTATAAAAATACAACTCGGTATGGAGACATACCGAGAACAGTTTTGAACATGGTCCGGTAAGCCCAGAGTGCATCTATAAGCTTAACATACCAATTCTTCCTATTTTGCCCTATGATATTCTCCAGAGTGAGTTTTATTTGCCTATTAGTAACTTCGACCTGCATGTTCGTTTGAGGGTGATATGTCGTGGATAATTTGTGAGATATAAAATATTTTAGCATTAAGGCTTCAAAACCCTGACTGCAAAAATGAGAGCCATTATCACTTATTATCGCACGGGGGGTTCCGAAGCAGGAAATGATTTTTCACTTAAAAATTTGATAACAACTTGGTTGTCATTCGTCTTCGTTGGCACTGCTTCGACTCACTTAGAAACAATCTACAACAACCAAAATATACTGGTTACCAAACGAACTAAGAAAGGGTCTCATGAAGTCGATGCCCCACACATCAAAAATTTCTACTTCAAAAATTGGGTTTAGGGGCACATGTCTCTCTGTGTTATCTGACCCATCATTTGACATTTGTACAGAGTTTGCAGAATTTGAAGGAGTTCTTGAATAGAGTTGGCTAGTAGAACCCACTCTACAGAACTTTCTCAGCAATTTTGTGGGGACCAAAGTGTCCACAACATGCAAACTCATGACAAAAAGTTAACACATTGTTGTGCTCATCCTCTGGAAGACACCTTCTTATGATTTGGTCAGGACAATATTTGAAGAGATATGGTTCATCCCAGAAGAAGAACCGTCTCTGTGTGAAAAAGTGATGCTTGTCCTGACTTGACCAATTAGAAGGTGTTTGCCCAATTGCAAGATAGTTTATAATATCTGCATACTGCTCTTTACACATCACCAGGATGTGTTCGTCAGGGAAGTTCTCATTGATCAGCATTGTTTTCACAAGTGCATTGGGGATTCTTGATAAGTGATCTGCCACCACATTTTCTACGCCCTTTTTGTCCTTAATTTCAAGGTCAAACTCCTGCAAAAGAAAAATTCAACGAATGAGTCTAGCCTTAGCATCCTTCTTTTGCATCAGATATCGTAGGGCAGAATGATATGTGAACACCATTGTTTTGGACTCGAGTAGGTATTGTCAAAATTTCTCCAACGCAAATACAACATCCAAAAAATCTTTTTCGGTCGTCGTGTAATTAAGTTGTACGTCTTTTGGTGTCCTACTTATATAAAAATTACGTGTTGTTGTTATCGATGTGCTGTCCTTGGACAGTGCCAATGGCAAAATCAGAGGCATCACACATGATTTCGAATGGTTTATCTATTAGGTGCCGAGATGATTGGGACAGAGACAAGTTCTCGTTTCAATCTCTCCCAAGTTTTGAGACATTCATCATCAAAATAAAAGGCACAGCTTTGGCTAATAGATTCATCAAAAGTCTAACAATCTTGCTAAAGAGACTCTTTTATGATTCTCCTATAGAATTCGGCGTGCCCTAGAAAAGATATGATGTCTTTTATGCATTTTGGCTCAGGGAGTTTGGTTATCACTTTCACTTTTGATTGGTCAATCTCAATTCCTGTTTTTGATATTTCATATCCAAGGACTATTCCTTGTTTGACCATAAAGTGACATTTTCCCAGTTAAGTGTCAATTTTTTTCCATGCATCTTTTGAGAACCAGTTTGAGATGATACAACCAATGGTCAAAGAAATCTCCATAAATTAAAAAATTATCCATAAATATCTCCAAAAATTGTTCCACCATATCCGTGAATAGACTAAGCATGCAACGTTGGAACGTTGCGGGAGCGTTACACAATCCAAATGGCATCCTACGGTATGCAAATGATCCAAAGGGACAGGTGTAAGTCATTTTTTCTTGATCTTCGGGAGCGATGGGAATTTGGTTATATCCTAAATATTCATCCAGGAAACAATAATACTCATGTCCAGCCAATCTTTCTAAAATTTGATCAATGAAGGGAAGAGGGAAATGGTCTTTACTATTGGCCCAAGGTCACAATCACCCGGTTTTATGATTTTGATGATAACAAAATATATGTGGTTATTTGTACTAATCAAGTTCAAGTGTTTAACTTTATCTCAGGGTTCTAAGAATTCAAGGAGATTTCTTCCTCTAAAGGAAGGTGTTTGAGACTCAAGAAGACTCAAATACGAGATCAAAACTTAAAGCACTCAATGTCGCTAATGGAGAAGCCCGGTTGAAAATCTTGTAGTCACCTAGAGTCCTATAAGATATTAGTTTGTTAAAATATAAAATATAGTAGTAAAGCTCAAGAAGTTACACACACAAAATACACAATTTTAAAAAATACAAATTTTGGTAGTATCGGTGTTTTGCATGTTTGATTTTGATACATGTTTCATAATTTTTTCAAAATTTTATAACAAGTTTAGAACATGTATTTCATCTCCTATACATTGCTACATTACACTTAAACTAATACAAAATATTTTAAAAATTGTTTGGTATTCAAAATCCATACATAAAAACTGTTTCAGACCAGAACGATCGACCACCCAGTCGATCGGTCCCCATTCTAGGCAAGAACGGTCGACCGGGCCTTTGGCCAATAGGCGTGCCCGTTTGTGCACGTTGCGGGCTGACCGCTAACCCGACCGGTCGACCGACTGAGAGACCCTAACTCTCAGTTGGGGTCGGGTCGGTCGATCGACATTTTAATTTTTATTTTAAATACCGAGCGGTCGACCGCCCGGTCGACCGGAGCCAATGGCTCTTTTCTGGATGACCTGTTGGTCGACTGGCCGATCAACCGACAGGCTGCCAAATGGCCATAACAGCTATTTTTTGTATCTGTTTTGTTTTTAGTGGATTCCAACGTCCATTTTTGGTTTCCAAGTGTCTAAATGATCGTGAAAAAATCACGCACAAAATATGTTATTTTGAAATCACTAATTAAAGTGTGTGCGTTTTGGCTTCCTCGATACTTTTGTTAAAGCAAAGAAGCTAAACGGGTCAAATCCACAAGGACGGGAAGCGATAGAAGCTTTACCGGTTTATTCACGTGTGTATTAACGGTTCTTTTATGTTTTAAAGAATGAAAAGAAAAGAAAACAAAGAATGAAAAGAGAAGTGTACGGTGGAAATAAATAGAAATATTGAAGAGAAGGTATTTTGTGATTTTTTGTATTTATTTCTAAAGCAAAGTAAAAAGAAAAGAAAACTCATGGCTACTAACTACTAATGGCTCCACTAACCTCTTAGTGATAGTTGCCTTACATGTATCCTTGGCCATCACTAGTCCTTGATTTAAGAGCGTTTCAAAGCATGATCCATAAGATCACTTATCACATCCAAACTCTATATACAAGTGCATGCTACACTTAAACCATCAAAACTAAAGCAAGTACAGAATAAAGTAATATTAGCTTGTTAGAGAGTTGGATTTTAGAGTCTTAGATTCCATCATCATGAGCTATCAATGGCTCTTGCAAGAGTAAGGCCAAGTAGAGGCTATTAGATTCATGTGGATTATCAAGTAAGGAGTAAGCAAGTTAGTGGTTAGTAGTTGTTGTCATGAGAAGAAAATTAGCTAAACATATAAAGCGTTAGAGAGAAGAAAATAAGTAAAGATAAAGAGAGAACCTTTCATAGATTGTCACCTTCTATTACAAGCACTCTTATTTTCATTCTATGTACTACTCTCTTCCCTTTTACAAGATCTACAATAATGAAAATACAAAAAAAGACTAAACTAAACTATCCTAAGGAGAAAAAAACTACCCTAAAAACTATACTTAAGAACTCCCCTCCTCTTGCTTTGGAGAATACTGGGCTTTTATGGGAAAAACTAATGGTACAGGAGGACCATACTGGGCCATACGGGGCCACGCGTCGAAGTACGACGCGTGGCTCCACGACATGGATGCGAAAACGCGGTCGTGGCCGCGTTTTCATGGCCATACTGCGGCTGTTCGCGCAGCGCCGCAGCGTGGGCCTTGTACCTGCAGTATGGGTTGTGTTCTGATCTCTGATTTCTTATTTTCTGTTCCTTGCAGCAGCAAAATGGGCTTCCAAAGTCAATGGCTCTATTAAGATCTAAAAATTATCAAATAAATGGGATTTTCGATCTTCTTCTTCATTCCACACCATGGTCCTAGTATCACACTAGAAAATCATTATTGAGCAGAAGTATATAAAGAATAGGTGTGAAAATGTGATATGAAGTATGCAATATTGGAGATTAATCACACCCCACAGTTATCTTTTGCTCGTCTTGAGCAAAACAGAAAAATTAAGAAAATTATTACACCACTTTCGCAGGTGACGGATTACACTGAGCATGTGCAATTAGCCATTAAACCTCTATGTGTATCCTAGAAGAGGAGTTTTGTCTCCTGAGGATTTTCGGTGAATTACACTCACAAAATATATAAAGAAAGAAATCAAATGTTAGTATTTTGAAAACGCATTTTGAAAGAGGGAAAAATGTTGAAGTATTTTTGCAGAAAATTTAAGCGATTCAAGGTCATAGGTTAAATAAAAATTATTCTTCCCTAAACCAAGTCTAAATACAAAATCTTGTTATAAATTAAATATACGAATTTAAAATTGAATCGATTCTTTGATCTTTCATAAAACTCTTAGAAAAATATGCGCTTTATGAACTGTGAAGACTTTTGGGATATTGACTCTAACTTTCATGCCATTTATTTGTATATATTTATTTTTCTCTTCTCTTAGTTCTCCTAGACTTTCTTATTTATTCGGACAGTGAGTTTTTAGCCGGTGACTCTCAAATCAGACGATTTGAGGGCACCAGATGAGAAAATATCTCTCGGGCTTAGGGTCTCGAGTAAATAAGGTCACAAAACTAAAAGGGATTATTTTGAATTTGTTCATCTTTTTAAGCGTGAATAATCATTCTTACTAAGGCATAATTAGTCAGCTTCAATAAGTGATTTTTATTATCATTTTTTTAATATTTTTATGACATTTTCTGTCTTTATTTAAATCCCAAAAAATTGTGTAAGTGTGAAGTGCATATATCTAAGGCAAAAAATTCAAGATCAAATTATTTTTCCAATCTTACTTCGTTATCCTAAAATTTAAATAAGATCAATTGTTTTGACTCAGTTTAAAATTCATAATTTTAGGTCTTCCTAATTCTTAAGATAATCTTAATTTTCTTAAAAATAAATCAAAACTATTTCTCTTATTTCAAAAAGTTTGTAAAAAGAAAAGAAAAGAGTTTTTATACAAAAGAAATTTTAAATTTTTTAAAAAGGAAATGTAAAAGAAAGAAAATTTAAAACAACCTACATTAGTAAACCCCCTCACTTATCTCATTAATTGTTCTCAATGCATCGTGAATGTGTATATACATGAAACAAATAGAAAGGGAAGAAAAATTATCTCATGGTGGTAGTTCCGATGGTGGTCTGATTGGGCCAAGCATTGCTACTCAATCAAGATAATATGATGGTTCACGGAACCTACCTGTATTAACCTCTTTTCTATTTATATATTACAATCCCCAATATGAATATGATCATACAAGATCCTATTATGAAAATTATTCCCTTTACATGACTAATCATGAAAGATCATCACTGAGTCATTATGGTCAATACCTTGGTCCAACAATAGAATGTGATTTTATGGAATAGATGATTTGGGCTTTGAAATGAAAAGTTCGGGAGCCAATATTAACTCAGAAAAATCAACTTTGTGTTCGAGAGTCGGTTTAGGTTCAAGAGTTGAGTCCAAATCAAAGAATTTAATTTTACATTCTATTCCCATCAATGAAATGTGACTATCCAAAAGAAGCGGTTCAATTTCAAAATCCATAGATACATGAATCAATGTTGGCTTGGGAAATGGGTCCAACTTGGGCAAGAATGCCGGAATCAACATAGATTCAAAGATTGGAATTGAATCACAAAGTTATGGGTCGGGTTCACATTCATATTCAAGTTCAATTTCATTGAAATGAAAACTTGCCAATTTATCAATTGGTTGATATTGGTCAAGTTCAATGTTTTGTAGTGAAATTGAATCTTGGTCAAAGTCTTCAAGATTTCATAATTCTTGATTTTTATCAATATGATGAGAAGTGTTAGGAATAGTCAAAGATTGGGTAGGGAGAGTTTCCTTAATCTTAGACATGTTTTCCAATCGACTAAGTCTAGCTTCTATCATATTAAAAGGGTTGCTTTAGAATTGAATCATAGATTCCGTTTTTCTAAGTCAGTATGTTCTTCTTGATGTGGGACTTGAAAAATAGAGTAAGGATCTTGGATTTGAAAACTTTGATGGGATTTTGAGTCTTCTAGATTTTGAATTCATCGCTCGAGTTTCTCTAAGGCTACCATCCTCTTTTCCCAGTCAATTGTTCTTCTAATGGTTGTTCAGGAGAAAGAGTATATGAAGCTGGATGTTGGGAAGGTGGTTGACCATATGACTCAGGAAAGTTGTCCCCACTGACTTTTTGAAGAGTGGTGATTATTCCAGTCTTGTTCAAATATTGAAACTGGGCACATATTGAGTTAGATAAAACCAATCTGGCATACTTGGTTGGCTAGAGTTATGAAACCGGGTTGGTAATATCCGAGTCAAAAGAGGTCGGAGAGAAGTATGGATCACTATATGCATTGGAATAATTATAATTGTAATCCATAACATAAAGATATCAGGAAAAAAAACAAAAATAAGCAAACAAACAATCAAACAAAGAAAAAAAATTGCAAAAACAAGCCTATACTAGGGTTGACCTAGACCTAGACGATTCCTAACTGATTAGACTATCTACAAGTGGTACACTGTAGAAATCTGACCACAAGTTAATCAGTCAGGTAGGGACAAGACCAGTGGGAGGTATCCGTGCTGGAGCAATGGACCTAATTATGCCAAATCACTGTTCTTCGAGGTTTCTCCTCTCAATCCCCAACCTTTGACAGCGATTTGATAAGAGTCAAACTCTAACAACTTTCTCCCTTTGGTCAATCTTTTAAATGAGTTTGAGATGTCCCTAGGGGCGAACGTCTAGCAAGTTTTATTTAAGCTTGGGTTATGTGAGTGAGGAGGTGATTTTTGAGCTAAAGGAGGGTAATGACTTCCCCATCTTATATTTTATTGGGATATGCCCATAAGTTCAATTCGTGCAAGTATGCATATAGATAAAAATGTCATGTTTGTCCTAAGCTATATGCAATGCAATATATACACCTCCATCAAGATCACAGTAACACAAGAACAAAATACAGTATATTAGAATTGAAATCGACATGTGCCTAGATGCAAATGTCTATACCGATTTAAAGCATTCAATTTTCGTATTTTAGTTCTTAATTATTACAGTGCACAAGTAATCTAAACAAAAACTAGCAGCAGAATATAGTAATATACAAGAATTTACCCAACCACACAAAAGCAAGTGTGGACTTCTGCAATGCTAAATATTTGATCAGCACACCAAAAATAAAGAAGAAAAGTTAACAAAAATGTGAGATCAAACCGTTCCCATCCCCGACAACGGCGCCAAATTTGATCGGGGGAAAACCATGCAAAAAATATGTTATTTTGAAATCACTAATTAAAGTGTATGTGCTTTGGCTTCCTCGATACTTTCGTTAAAACATAGAAGCTAAATAGGTCAAATTCACAAGGACGGAAAGTGATAGAAACTTTACCGGTCTATTCACGTGTGTGTTAACAGTTCTTCTATGTTTTAAAGAATGAAAAGAAAAGAAAACAAAGATTGAAAAGAGAAGTGTACAGTGGAAACAAAGATAGAAACATTGAAGAGAAGGTATTTCTAATTTTTGTATTTATTTCTAAAACAAAGTAAAAAGAAAAGAAAACCCATGGCTACTAACTACTAATGGCTTGATTGGTCACTAATGTTGCATATTTAATATCATATTTCCATACTTGTTTTAGAATAAAAGCCTGCATTGTCCTAATTATTTGTTTAATTTATTTGCAGGCCCAATCCTTAAGGAGATGAAGAGAAATGAGCCCAAAAACCCACCAGAATTCTGAATTAAATCAGAGTTAATTCGTACACATAAAATCAGGGCAAAATTAAGAGGTTGAAACCGGTTGAGAAGAATCCTCTCAGAATCGATCGGTTAAAGCCAAGAATCCAAGGCCATTTCGTCAGAATCTGGAGCTCAAACGACAAAACCAACAAAGGATAAAGCCAGAAGAAACCCATGGAGAGACCCACCAACATGGCCACACCCTGGCCGCGGAAACGCGGCTTGGGCCGCGTTTCCGCGGCAATCTTGGGGAGTTAGGGGAGCGTTTGCTCCCCCGACCTCCCCAGGATCTTGGTTGTTGGGTTTTTGGCCTATAAAAAGGCATTTTCTGTGCTGAAAGTGGACGTGAAGGCAGATTAGGATTTAGCCTAGTTTTAATTCTTTGTAGTTTAGGTTTTTCTTTTCTTGTTATGTAATTTGTATGTAACTTAGGGTAGAAGAAGATTCATGTAAGTAAGAGAGAGGGGCTGATGTTGAGAGTGACACCGACGATGTACCCTACTCCTTTCTTTCATTGTCTCAGCAAGTAATAAAGGTAAATGCTTTGTTTGTTTTCTATCCTGCTTTACTTTACATTTGTTTTGCTTTCCTCTTCCTCTTCTACTTTACCTTGGTTGTTGTTGTTGAGTTACAAGCGAATTCAAAGCAAGTCTAACTAAGCTACGTGAGAGCCAGCGATAGTTCATGAAGACGTTCTCCTCTTCCAAGCTCCGCATCACTTCGTTCTTCTTATGCTTGACGATATAATGTGCACGGGGACCGAGCTCGAGTTTATGATTTATGCGTTGAACGCCTCCGAAGCAAAAAGGTAGAACTTGCAAAAAGGTTTTCAAGTAAGTCATGAATCAACCTAGGTAAGTATCGCTTCACTTTTCTTTACTTTCTTTCTTTTCTTTCTTAGTTTAGATCACCAACCACTTCTTCCAAATCATGTTCATTCTTCTTTCCACTTCATTGTACATAGTCGCTTTTCATCGTTTTCTGATTTTCCACCTTCTTCATCTCTCGCTTTCTTCTTAACTTTAACCATTAACTTTCTTTTTTCTTTTTCATAACATAAAACAGAGAAGAACTTTCGCTTATTTTCATAACGATTTCAATAAAAAACCGTAAAGCTTCCATCGCAAACCCTCCTTGTGGATCACGACCCGCATAGCCACTTGCTATAGCGGAAGAATTGAGCACTTGCACACTTCTTTCTTAAGTTCTATAATTTCGTATTTTTTGTGCAGGTCGGCCTTAATCAAATTTTGGCGCCGTTGCCGGGGAGGGTAAAACGGTTTTTATTGCAATCTGAATTTTTATTGCAAATTTTTCAGAACTAAACGAATTTTCGTCTCTATTGCAGGTTACAGGGCAAGCAAAGCAAAAAATTATTATTGCAGTGACATACAAGTGGCCTTGGGCCTCTGCTCCAAAAAGCAAAGACCAAGGCCCTCTGAATTGCCGCGTTTCCACGGCAAAAGCCGCGAATCCACGGCAAGGACGAGTTGACTACTAACAGCTTTTGCAGGGCTGCTTAGTTTACAAATTCTAGTTTGCTGCAACTTTAATTTTTCTTATATGCCATAACATAAGCCTGCTAATAATCAACAGTAAAATATTTGTTGAAAAGATAAAAAATTGATTAGACATTTGCATTTTAGGCACGTGTCTTTTTAATTCCTTTATTTTTTACTGTTGAAGAGTGCTGGAGCAAGGTATGTTTGCATTGCATCTAGAATAGGACTATCTCTTGGTTGATTTATATCGCTTAGAGTGCATCTTATTTATCTTGTACACTTGCACAAAAACTGATCTTAAGGGCACAACCCAATAATAAGATAAGGTGGGGATTTAATCACCCTTCCTTAGCCCAAAAATCAGAATCCAAGCACTCACTAACCCAAGCCTAACTTAAAATGAGTAGACGTTGGCCCTAGGGACATCTCGGACTCAATTAGGAGATTATCCTAAGGGGGAAAGGTGTTGGAACTTGACTCTTGCCAAATCAGTGTCTAGGAAAGGGATTAAGGGCCGAAAGCCCGAAGGTTGGTGGTTATTTAATTAAGGAACGTCTTTTGACGGAAAACCTCCCACCAACCTTACCCTGACCTAGCTGATTAGCTTGTGGTCAAAGTCTACATTAAACCTCCTGTGGACAGTCTAACCAGTTAGGAGTCGTCTAGGTCTAGGTCTACCCTAACTTAGGTTAGAATTTTTTCTTTCTTGTTTGTTTATTTGTGTGTTTTTCTTTCTTTTGTTTGTATTCCATTGTGTGATATGGCTTATAATAATAATTTTTCTAACTATAATAATAATCCATATTATACATCAAACTCTTTTTCGGATATTACCAACCCGGCATATCATGACTTTAACCAACCTAGTGTGCCGGATTGGTCTTATCCGAATCCATATAACCCATGTCCCCCATCGTATGACTATAATTTCCATAACGATTTCAACTCTTCACAGAGTCAGGGGGATTCACCTACCCCGAGTCCAATTTTCAACCACAGTGTCCTCCTTCTCCACCTAGTCCACACTATTTTCAAGAGTCATACTCAGTTCCACCAGTCCAAAATAGAAAACCATCAATTTTGGAACGGAGTATGCGTGAGTCCAAACAATAATCACAAAATCTGATGGACTCACAATTTCAATACCACTTCCAAAATAACTCTTCATCTTTTCAACAAGACAATGAACCCATCAACTATGAAAAGATGCTAGAAGCCATGACTCATGCTCAAAATGCTAGAAATCGTGACATAGATATGATGGTCGAATCTCTACGTTCCCACCGTCCTGATGTCACTTACCATTCTGTTAGAGCCGAAGAGTCATGTTGTTTTGGAAATCAAAATTCTATTTCAGAATAACCATTTGAACTTGCCCAACCTCCAAATTTTGAAAAAGATATTGATAGTTTGGCTAGTTTTCCTTTTCCTGAAATAGAACTTGAAAATGATTATGATCCTGAACCCCAACTTAGTGATTCAATTCTATTTCCTGATTCGATTATGACTCCGGTATCTTCACCTGACTTCAATCTTTTCCCGGAGTCAACATTGGATCCTGTACCAATTCATAAAGAAATTGAATCACCCATCTTTGAGGATCATGTTGAACTTGACCAACTTTACAATTTTGAAAATCCCATGGATAAATTGGCAAGTTCTCCAACTTTTGATATTGAACTCAATGAGATATGTGACCTAGATTCTCACATATGTGATCCAGTTCAACTTTCTGAATCAATATTGACTCCTGTTGTGTTACCAAACTTGAGTAATATTTTAGAGTCAGTTTTGATTCCTCCACCTATCATTCCTGAACTGGAATCACCCACATTAAGTCACATTCCATTGTTAGACAATACATGTGGACTAGAGTTTCAACTTCTTGACTTGGACCCAATTTCTGAACCTATTTTGACTCTTGAACCTTTACTTGATTTAAGTCACCTTCCTGAGTCGGAATTAGTTCCTGTCCTTCCTGAGTCCAAGTCAACTGTTCTATCATTCCAGACTCCATTCTGGGATAAGGTGGTTGACAAATTTGACTCCAAAATTAGTTATGGAATATGGAAATTAGATGGGGTCAAATATTTAATAAAAATCCTTCATGGATATATCTTTTTAATGGGTTATATTAAAGATAGTGCTGGTGGGTTCCTCCGAGACCCAAGAAAAGTTGATTGGGCCGCGTTTCGTGGACCAATCAGACCACCACCGGAACCACCACCTTAAGGTAACACTTTCCTTCCCTGTCGTCTTTTTCATGCATCTATGCATTAATTCATACATTAAGGACAATGCATGAGATAGGTGTGGGGGAGGGTCTAACATAACTTTTCTTTTTTTTTTTAAAAAAAAATTTAACATTTTTTTACTTTTAAAAACTTTTTGAAAATAGAAACAATATTTTGACTTATTTTTGTAAGAAATTAAGTTAATTTTAAGGAATAGGAAAATCCAAATTAGGATTTCTTATACTTGGTCAAAATAAGATTATTTGTTTGATTTTTAGAGTTAGGAAGATAATTTGTCAAAGTAATTTGGTCTTGATCTTTACCTTGATGAAATATGCACACTTCATACACTTACACACTTAGGGTTCAAAAACAAAGATTCTTATGCCTTAAAAAAAAAAGAAAAAAAAACAAGTCTAATTATTGATTAGCTAGGTGCTTTGGCCTAAGCAAGCCTTAGTATTTATGCGAAAGATGATTAGATAAGTTATAAAAAAAAATTATATATATATACAAACAAATCTAATTATTGACTAGGTAGGTGCTTTGGCCTAAGCAAGCCTTAGTATTTATGCGAAAGATGATTAGACAAGTTTGAAAAGAAAAATCCTCTGATTAAGCTGGGTATTTGTGCCTAATAAAGCATAAGTGTTCACGCCTAAAGAGATTCATATAATAAAATCCTTAGTTTTGTGGCCTTGTTTGCTCGAGTCCTTAAGTCCTAGGGGTGTCTTCTCACCTGGTGCCCTAAGACCGTCTGGTTTGGGAGTCATCGATTAAAGGCTCGTTACATGGGCAGATTAGAAAGTCTAATAAAACTAAGGAATAATACCACAAAAAAAAGTATATATATAAATAAATAAGGCATAAGAGTTAGAGTTAATGAACCCTTAGTCAAAATTTTCACATTCACATGGTGCATATGACTTAAGGTAAAGTAATAGACTAGATGAGAAGTACAATTTGACTCCTTACTTTGACTGATAACAAATTTTTGAATAGAGACTAAGTTTAGGAATGAAAAATTCGGTTTTCCTATAACTTATAGATTGCTTAGATCTTACAATCATATTTCAAATATTTTTCTCTTTCAAAATGCTTTTCGAAAATACTAACTCTTTATTTCTCTTTCTTTATGGATTTTGTGGGTGTAATCCGCTGAAAACCCTCATTAGATAAAACTCGTCCTCTAGGGGAAACCTAGAGGTTTAACGGCTTGTTGCACATGCTCAGTGCAATCGCGTGACCTGCGAAAGTGGTCCAATAATCCTTAGTATAGTTTAGTTGTTTTGCTCGAGGACGAGCAAAAGATAGGTATGGGGGTGTGATTGGTCACTAATGTTGCATATTTAATATCATATTTCCATACTTGTTTTAGAATAAAAGCCTGCATTGTCCTAATTATTTGTTTAATTTATTTGCAGGCCCAATCCTTAAGGAGATGAAGAGAAATGAGCCCAAATGCCCACCAGAATTCTGAATTAATCAGAGTTAATTCGTACACATAAAATCAGGGCAAAATCAAGAGGTTGAAACCGGTTGAGAAGAATCCTCTCAGAATCGATCGGTTAAAGCCAAGAATCCAAGGCCATTTCGTCAGAATCTGGAGCTCAAACGACAAAACCAACAAAGGATAAAGCCAGAAGAAACCCATGGAGAGACCCACCAACAGGGTGTGGCCATCTGGCCACACCCTGGCCGCGGAAACGCGGCTTGGGCCGCGTTTCCGCGGCAATCTTGGGGAGTTAGGGGGAGCGTTTGCTCCACGCTCTCCCGACCTCCCCGGGATCTTGGTTGTTGGGTTTTTGGCCTATAAAAAGGCATTTTCTGTGCTGAAAGTGGACGTGAAGGCAGATTAAGATTTAGCCTAGTTTTAATTCTTTGTAGTTTAGATTTTTCTTTTCTTGTTATGTAATTTGTATGTAGCCTAGGGTAGAAGAAGATTCATGTAAGTAAGAGAGAGGGGCTGATGTTGAGAGTGACACCGACGATGTACCCTACTCCTTTCTTTCATTGTCTCAGCAAGTAATAAAGGTAAATGCTTTGTTTGTTTTCTATCCTGCTTTACTTTACATTTGTTTTGCTTTCCTCTTCCTCTTCTACTTTACCTTGGTTGTTGTTGTTGAGTTACAAGCGAATTCCAAAGCAAGTCTAACTAAGCTACGTGAGAGCCAACGATAGTTCATGAAGACGTTCTCCTCTTCCAAGCTCCGCATCACTTCGTTCTTCTTATGCTTGACGATATTATGTGCACGGGGACCGAGCTCGAGTTTATGATCTATGCGTTGAACGCCTCCGAAGCAAAAAGGTAGAACTTGCAAAAAGGTTTCCAAGTAAGTCATGAATCAACCTAGGTAAGTATCACTTCACTTTTCTTTACTTTCTTTCTTTTCTTTCTTAGTTTAGATCACCAACCACTTCTTCCAAATCATGTTCATTCTTCTTTCCACTTCATTGTACATAGTCGCTTTTCATCGTTTTCTGATTTTCCACCTTCTTCATCTCTCGCTTTCTTCTTAACTTTAACCATTAACTTTCTTTTTTCTTTTTCATAACATAAAACAGAGAAGAACTTTCGCTTATTTTCATAACGATTTCAATAAAAAATCGTAAAGCTTCCATCGCAAACCCTCCTTGTGGATCACGACGCGCATAGCCACTTGCTATAGCGGAAGAATTGAGCACTTGCACACTTCTTTTCTTAAGTTCTATAATTTCGTATTTTTTGTGCAGGTCGGCCTCAATCATGGCTCCATTAACCATGCTAACCTCTTAGTGATAGTTGCCTCACATGTATTCTTGGCCATCACTAGTCCTTGATTCAAGAGCGTTTCAAAACATGACCCATAAGATAACTCATCACATCCAAACTCAACAAACAAGTGCAAGCTATGCTTAAACCATCACAACTAAACAAGAGCAAACATGGAATAAAGTAATGTTAGCTTGTTAGAGAGTTAGGATGTTAGATTGTTAGAATTCATCATCATGGGCTATCAATGGCTCTTGCAAGAGCAAGGCCAAGTAGAGGCTATTAGATTCTTGTGGATTATCAAGTAAGGAGTATGCAAGTTAGTGGTTAGTAATTAGTTGCGATGAGAAAAAAATTCTAAACATGTAAAAAGTTAGAGAGAAGAAAATAAGTAGAGATAAAGGGAGAACCTTTCATAGATTGTCACCTTTCATTACAAGCACTCTTACTTTCATCCTATGTACTATTCTCTTCCCTATAACAAGATCTACAAGTAATAAAAAATAAAAAAGAGGAAGAAGTAAAACAACTAACCTAAACTATCCTAAGGAGAAGAAACTACCCTAAAAACTACACTCAAGAACTCCCCCTCTGGCTCTGGACAATACTGGGCTTTTATAGGCAAAACTAGTGGTACAGGAGGGCCATATTGGGCCATATGGGGCCACGCGTCGAAGTACGACGCGTGGCTCCATGACATGGCAGCGGAAACGCGGCCATGGCTGCATTTTCGTGGCCATGCTGCGGCTGCTCGCGCAGCGTTGCTGCGTGACCTTTTACCTATAGTATAGGTCATGTTCTAATCTCTGGTTTCTTATTTTCTGCTCCCTGCAGCAGCAGAATGGGCTTCTAAAGTCAATGGCTCTATTAGGATCTAAAAATCACCAAATAAATGGAATTTTTGATCTTCTAATTCATTCCACACCATGAACCTAGGAACACACAAGAAAATTATTATTTAGCAGAATTATATCAAGAATAAGTGTAAAATGTAATATGAAATATGTAATATTAGAGACTAATCACTAAACACGCCCCCAAATGACCTGGTATAATTAATGAATAATATTATTCATTGCCTATATATATGGGTCATAGGTTTTGATTTTGTTTTAGATAAAAAAAATACACAAGTTTACAAGTTTACAAGCTTGTTTCTAAAGAGAAAATTTTTTCTAGCTTTCAATCACCAAGTTCCTTCTTTCTAAAGCTATTTTTTGTTGGTTTAAAATTCTTATATTCTTTTTAACTGAATTTTATCTCACTTAACTTCTTGAGCAATACTACATATTCTACTCTATAAAAAGTTATAAGAGAGAGTGTTTGTGATCTTATTAGATAACCAAGTGCTTTGTAACCTCAATTGGTTTTGTGCTACCTCTTGTGTAGAGAGTTAAGTTGATAGCGTTGTGTACTCCAATCTTGTGTAGGCCAAGTTGAAATTTCTTTGTGTAAGGTCCCTTTGTGAAAGATCCCTTAGAGAATAGTGAAATCCTTCACAGTGGTGAAGGCGAGAATGTAGAGCAGTGGCTCAAATCTCGGAACAAATTTCTTTGTGTCTTACTCTCTATTATTTTTCATTTTTTATTCTTGTGTAATTGTTCATCTTGCATTCTATAATTGCTTTCATTCCATAATTTTCATTACCGGTCTATACTCATCTCAATAAGGAGGCAATTGAGCACCTCAACTCATTATCTAGAGAAATCAAAGAGGAAAAGTTCTAGAGTCCCTCACGGGAAATTCGGCTTCAATTCTTATTTTGAGTGACCGTTTGCATAACTCATCATAAGTAGTTTTTAAAATTACATTTGATCAGCAAAATACCTATTCACCTCCTTCTATGTGTATTTCAATTGGTATCAGAGCCTTGATCTCTAGTTTTTAACTTAACAAACTTAGATAGATCCTAATTGCTAATCACTTCTTTTATAATTTCATCTTTATCTACTTTAGTAAAAATGGCCGAAGGTATTTGAAAGTACACCTAGAGGGGGGAATAGGTGTACGGCTAATCTAATGAACTAAATGTGGAAATTAAAAAACTAATTGCAACTACACTTAATGCAACAAACGAGTGTAGCCGAATTCCCGGTGAAGGGCTCTGAACTAACTCCTCTTGATTCCTCTGAATAAGAGTTGAGGCGCTATATAAAGCTCTCGTGGTTAAGCACAAGTGAGGCACACACAAACAAGCCAAGCATATAATATGAATGAGCAATATGAAATGATGCAATGGCACAATATAAAGAGAGAGAGTAAGAGTCAATGGATCAAGCGCAAACAATAAGATTTGTTTCGAGGTTCGAGCACCCAGCTCTACATCCCCACCTTCACCCAGAAGGATTTCGAATCCACTAACTTGTCCACACAGGACTCCCACACAATGAACCTCCACCGAGGATTTGGGGCAATACAATAACTGGGAGTACACAACTCCTCTCTCAACCGAATATAACCTCCACCGAGGCAACACAAACACCACCTCACACAAGAGGGGTAGGCCCTTAGCCAAACAACCACAATCCACCTCACACTTGAGGGATTCCAACACAAGCCTCCACCTCTCACTAGAGGGAGCTAAACACAATCTCCACCTCTCACTAGAGGGAGCCAATCACCACTCCAAGATCAACCTCTACACAAGAGGGATACCACAAATAAAGGAGGGTTACAACTTGGTGGTCTATCTCAATCACAAATAACTTTCGCACAAATAAAATATCCTAATAGATAGGATAGAATGATATAGCTCAAGTGTGGAAACAAAGAGTTTGAAAATCAAAAACTCAAAGAAAAAACTCTAGGGAAAACTCTAGATAGAATAGACAATGAAGATCAAACCAATTCCCAAAGAATTTTCTTTTCAAAATGATTTTCCAACCCTTTTAAAAACAAGTTAAAGATCAAATCTTTAAGCACTAAAAACTAGAAAGTAGGAAAATTTTCTTCTCAAAAACCTTAACCAAAACCCCCTACAAATGGGGTATTTATAAGCCCCATCAAAAACTAGCCGTTGGGGCTGTTTTTCAGCCCTGGCGGCTGACGGTCGACCGGCCCGGTCGACCGCCAACGGTAAAAAATTTGACCGTTGGAGCCTTCGGTCGACCGCCCGGTCGACCGTGTCAATCCAGAGAGCAAATGCTCTATGGCCGGTCGACCGTGGCAAGCCTCACAGTCAACCGTCCGGTCGACCGCCCCCACCCGAGAGTGGGGTACTTGCAGTCGGTCGACCGCTCGGTCGACCGGCCCAAGTGGCTGGCCAGCGTGCACGTTTTGTGCACGTCGGTCGATCGGTCCGGTCGACTGCCAGAGCCTGGCAGGGCATATTACAGGACTTGAAACTTGGGTTAAAAATTTAAAATAAAATCTCACAAAACTTCTAAAATTTCACAAAAATAAATTCTAACATTATATTTGATATAAAAACATGTGTGAAAAATTTAACACATATTATAAACTTTTTGAACCATTTTTGTGTTATGGAAATTTTGTCGAAAACTAAAATCCGTATTTTTCAAAACTTGAATTTTTGAATTGAAAATTCGTTTTGTCCAAAACTCATTTAAATACAAAAATATGATATAGAAACAACTTTTAGGTATGATGTATATGGATATAATCCAATATACATGAAATATATATATATCCATGTTTTTGATATTAAATCCAAAAATATGTTTTGTTAAAATACCAAACTCCAAACACATGAATAGGCATATCAAAATAAGTTTGTCTAAGATATGAAGCATACATGTATATAGAACATATCTAATATACATTTAAACCATATAAACTTGTTATGATACTATCTATTCATGAAAACTAAGATCGGTTAAACCAAAACCGAAAACCAATATCAAAACATGAAACGTGTGTGTGTTGTGAACTTGAGCATACCACACTTCTAATCTTTACACATGGATCTAAAACTAAACTATGTACCGAAATCTTCTTGACGTACTCCGTCTTCAAGTTGACTCGATCCAAACCGTGATCCACCGAGCTTGACTCCAACGAGTGCTAAATATGATCTTCGATGCTCGGGCTCTTGAATCACCATGTGAAAGCTTCCAAACCATCTTTGTTGAAGCTAATCACCTATTAATATCTTGATTAGAGATCTGAAACTAAACATCACAAGATTATTAGTAAACATAACTACATGAGTTAATCATCATCAAAACTAGAGTGGAAGGCCTCTGGGCCAACAATCTTCCCCTTTTTGATGATGACAAAACTCATGGAGTTATATATGCATGGATTAAAGTTAAGCTTCACGGAAGCTCCCCCTTAACTCATGCATAGCAATAAACAATAAATATATGCAATGAATATTAAACATGAAAATGCATAGACATGCATAAAACAAGCTTTTGATACTAAATATAAAAACATACTCTTGATACCAAACATGAAATGCATCAACATGCATAAAACAAGCTCTTAAGATCAAAATAAATTAGTTCTTCTTTACATAAATAAGTTCTTTAAATAATGCTTGTGATACCAATAAAAAAACCAAACTATGTTCTTAACACAAACACTCCTGATACCAATACTTGATACCAATATAAAAACATGCATAATCATAAAAACATGCATATAAACTCAAACACTTCTCCTCCTTTTTGTCAATCATCAACAAAGGGGTCCAAGTAAACAATAAAACATCTTCTTCCAACTTGATACCAATTAAAAAATATCAATATAAGTGAATCATATATAAAAATTGAAAGATAATCAATATATAAAAATTCTTGATATCAATAAAACAAAAACAATAAGAGAAGTATAAAAATAAAAACAACAAAATACTTCCCCCTTTTTGTAAATAAACAAATAAAAATCATGCATACCAATTGAAAGTGAACACATCAAAAAAAATCTTAAGAAATGCCAATCAAAATTGATACCAAAATGAAAGATATGTAGATAATTTTGATTACCAATTCTTTCTTGATACCAATTGAAAGTAAACAAGTAAACATCTTGATACCAATTATAAGAATTTTTCATTTTGAACATATGATACCAAATTAAAATCAATATTAATTTTTCAATCATTTTTCATCATAAAGTATGGGAGTGAAAATCAAAGGTAAACAAAATATCAATTGAAAGATAAAATACGAATTTTCTCTCCCTTTATGAAATACCAAATAAAATGATGCATAAGCTTGTGTTAGGATACCAATTGAAAACTAATCAATTGAAATATGATATGCATTAAAATTAAGCTTAGCAAAACTAAAATTTGTGCTCAAAGATATAGAGATATAATAAGCACAAATAAAGCATATATATGTATGAAAAATTAGATACCAATTGACATTGATTCTATTTGAAGTGTAAGCATACATATATAAAAATAATATATGAGTATACAAAAGAATGTCAATATTGATACCAATTGAAAAGATCTAATGATACAAATTGAAACTATAATAAGATCAAGTATATAACTCATATTACCTACCACCCATTTCATGCACATGTTTAAAAATAGTTTTTAATAATGAACATACAAGGCATGGTCGCCCAACCAACCGCCCTTGAATGGGTAGGGTTTTCAAAAATAGGTTTAAAAATATAGTACGTTTGAAAAACTCTACCTTATGAAGAATACCGCAACTAGTTATATGAAAAATTTGTAAACTAGTACGAAATCCTTTAAGCAAGGAATAAATCAAAAATATATTTCATGAAAAACATGTAAATTACATGATCATCAACACTCAAAAATCCATAAAGACCATATCATACTCATGAAAAACAAAATGATGAGAAAACAATAAGTAAAGTGAGTGTACAAGATATATGTGAAACACATTATCTGAAAATAGTCAATTTAGCTCAATTTTGAAAATTTCCTTAAAAACATGAAAATCATCAAAATGATTTAATCTTCAAGGCATATGTATGTCTTGTACAAACCAAAGAATACATACATATCCAAACATAACGAGTCCACTAAAGTATATGCATGAAGGCAAGTGGCTCAAGGATGTATATGTATATCTAACAGTTTGGACAAGATAAACATATACATGAAGTTAAACATATAAACATGAAAAATATGGATAAAATGGGAATACAAGTCAAATACATGAATCATCAAAACTAGACTATACTAGTACATCTAATGGGTGCAAATGAGCATTCAAGCACAAACATGTAATGATCTATTTGTGGCTCACTAGTTGTACAAGTATATATCTAAGTTTTAATGAAAACTAACATTCAAACAAGTAATCAAAACATGAAGCATCAAAACAAAACTCATAAATATTCATATGATCATTATGTACATGCACATGCATTAGATCTAGGACATACATATTAGTTAAATAATTGTGAAAACACAACGATATAAATCCATAAGAACATGGGTGTCTCAAATAACTAATCATGTATATCACTAATCTAAATATCATGGCATAAACATACTAATCATGAAACATCAAAACATGCTATAAATGAATGATCTAAAAGCATGCAAATATAAATGAGGAGTTAGAGATTGTTACCAAAACCTATGAGGGCAACTCTCCAAGTCTCCAAAATAAGGTGGCCTTCCCACCAAACTCCCCTTGAAAGTGATGCATCCAAATTGTTCTCTTTAAGCTCGGAACGCATCCACCTCAAGGCACCATCGCTCTCACGTCATGCGAGAGCTCACACCTACATCAAATACAATAGGGGTGGTCTTTGGTACCCACACTCTTTTGGGTCCATGGGGGTTAGCACCTTTCCTAACCCAAACAAACTTAGTTGCTAAATTTTCATCATGTATCTTATCATAGCAAAATTTAGCAAGGTGGCCCTTACGTCCACAATGTGTACAAGTGTACACATGAGCATACATGTGATGGGTGTGACCGTGAGGAGCATGTGTATGCCATGGTTTGTGTGCATGCATAGATGAAATTTGTTTCTTGCGAAACATGGATTCCAAACGTGTATGGTACATGGCACAATGGCTCAAAGTGAAGCCCAAACAATCCATATTCTTCTTTAACAAGTTTATATCATTTTTAATTATAGAAGAAGTGGAGCATGTAATAGGCGTGCTATGTAAAGTAATACTAGCATGGCAAACATGTGAATCAATATCAATTTTTAAAAATTCATTTTTCTTTAAACAAACTTTCAATTCTTGTGAAATCAAGTCAATTTTGTTTTTCAAAGAATTATTCTCTTTTAATACAAAATCAAATTTTGAAGTTAAATCCTTATTTTTCTTTAAAATATATTCACAATCATTTTTACTTTTCAAAATTTTATTTTCATTAAGTGCAAGATCAAGTTGTGATTTAAGCGAGTCACTTTCACTTGAAATCTCATCCCTTTCTTGCAAAATAATTTCAAGTCTAGAAGATAAAATTTTATTTTCTTCTTTTAAACCAAGACTTTCCTTTTTCAAAAGTTTATATTTTGAAATCAAATTTTCACAATTTTTAGCAAGTTCATCATTCATAGCTTGTGCCTCTAATCACTCATTGCAATAGGAACTAGGACTAGCATCTACTTGAGATTCCGATTGTACCTCAAGGGAGTCATTCCCTTGGACCATGAAGCAACGTTCATCGGACTATCTCTTCTAGATCTTCTCATCTTATCGATAATCTTTGGTCGCTCGGGAGAAGTTAAAATGCTCCATACTGCAAAAGCAGACTCATAGTGAGAAAACACATGTAAATAATCTTTATGGAGAGATGCTCTAAGTGCCTTTAGGGTTATTGCATTGGCCTCTATATGCTTGCTATCACTAAGGTAGGATTCCTTGGTAATGGCAAGGTGAACCTTATATCCTAGGGTTTTTAAATGACAACTCATCATAACCATCCATATATCTAGTCTAGAGAAATCAAACATGGGAGGGCTATCCATGAGTGCAAACTATATGTGTGCAAATGTAAATACAAATGTAGATTAGCAAAACCAAGATCACACTCCTAGGTGGTTAAACCAAATATCAGGAGCGCAGGCTCTGATACCAATTGAAAGTACACCTAGAGGGGGGGTGAATAGGTGTACGGCTAATCTAATGAACTAAATGCGGAAATTAAAAAACTAATTGCAACTACACTTAATGCAACCAACAAGTGTAGCCGAATTCCCAGTGAAGGGCTCTGGACTAACTCCTCTTGATTCCTCTAAATAAGAGTTGAGGCGCTATATAAAGCTCTCGTGGTTAAGCACAAGTGAGGCACACACAAACAAGCCAAGCATATAATATGAATGAGTAATATGAAATGATGCAATAGCACAATATAAAGAGAGAGAGAGAGAGAGAGAGAGAGAGAGAGAGAGAGAGAGAGTAAGAGTCAATGGATCAAGCGCAAACAACAAGATTTGTTTCGAGGTTCGAGCACCCAGCTCTACATCCCCGCCTTCACCCAGAAGGATTTCGAATCCACTAACTTGTCCACACAGGACTCCCACACAGGGAACCTCCACCGAGAAATTTGGGGCAATACAATAACCGGGAGTACACAACTCCTCTCTCAACTGAATACAACCTCCACCGAGGCAACACAAACACCACATCACACAAGAGGGGTAGGCCCTTAGCCAAACAACCACAATCCACCTCACACTTGAAGGATTCCAACACAAGCCTCCACCTCTCACTAGATGGAGCTAAACACAATCTCCACCTCTCACTAGAGGGAGCCAATCACCACTCCAAGATCAACCTCTACATAAGAGGGATACCACAAATAATGGAGGGTTACAACTTGGTGGTCTATCTCAATCACAAACAACTTTTCCAACAAATAAAAGATTCTAATAGATAGGATAGAATGATATAGCTCAAGTATGGAAAACAAAGAGTTTGAAAATCAAAAACTTAAAGAAAAAACTCTAGGGAAAACTCTAGATAGAATAGACAATGAAGATCAAACCAATTCCCAAAGAATTTTCTTTTCAAAATGATTTTCCAACCCTTTTAAAAATAAGTTAAAGATCAAATATTTAAGCACTAACAACTCTTTTGAAACTTGAAATAAAACACTAGAAAGTAGGAAATTTTTCTTCTCAAAAACCTTAACCAAAACCCCCTACAAATGGGGTATTTATAAGCCCCATCAAAAACTAGCCGTTGGGACTGTTTTTCAGCCCTGGCGACTGACGGTCGACCGGCCCGGTCGACACCGTTGGAGCCTTCGGTCGACCGCCCGGTCGACCGTGCCAATCTAGAGAGCAAATGCTCTCTGGCCGGTCGACCGCTCGGTCGACCATGGCAAGCCTCACAGTCGACCGTCCGGTCGACCGCCCCCACCCGAGAGTGGGGTACTTGCAGTCGGTCGACCGCTCGGTCGACCGGCCCAAGTGGCTGGCCAGTGTGCACGTTTTGTGCATGTCATTCGACCGGTCCAGTCGACCGACTCTGGGTCCGGTCGACTGGTCCGGTCGATCGCCAGAGCCTGACAGGGCATATTACAGGACTTGAAACTTGGGTTAAAAATTTAAAATAAAATCCCATAAAACTTCTAAAATTCTACAAAAATAAATTCTAACATTATATTTGATATACAAACATGTGTGAAAAGTTTTAACACATGTTACAAACTTTTTTAACCATTTTTGTGTTATGAAAATTTTGCCGAAAACCAAAATCCGTATTTTCCAAAACTTGGATTTTTGAATTGAAAATTCGTTTTGTCCAAAACTCATTCAAATACAAAAACATGATATAGAAAAAACTTTTAGGCATGATGTATATGGATATAATCCAATATACATGAAACATATATATATCCATGTTTTTGATATTAAATCCGAAAATATGTTTTGTTAAAATACCAAACTCCAAACACATGAATAGGCATATTAAAATAAGTTTGTCTAAGATACGAAGCATACATGTATATAGAACATATCTAATATACATTTAAACCATGTAAACTTGTTATGATACTATCTATTCATGAAAACTAAGATCGGTTAAACCAAAACCGAAAACCAATATCAAAACATGAAACGTGTGTGTGTTGTGAACTTGAGCATACCACACTATCTAATCTTTATATATGGATCTAAAACTAAACTATGTACCGAAGTCTTCTGTACCGAAGTCTTCTTGACGAACTCCGTCTTCAAGTCGACTCGATCCAAACCGTGATCCACCGAGCTTGACTCTAACGAGTGCTAAATATGATCTTTGATGCTCGGGCTCTTGAATCACAATGTGAAAGCTTCCAAACCATCTTTGTTGAAGCTAATCACCTACTAATATCTTGATTAGAGATCTGAAACTAAACATCACAAGATTATTAGTAAACATAACTACATGAGTTAATCATCATCAAAACTAGAGTAGAAGGCCTCTGGGCCAACAGTATTAAGCCCCCTCCCAAGTTTGATGGCCATAACTTTCCTATATAGAAGGTTAAGATGATCGTATTTTTGCAATCCTTAGGAAGCCGAGTTGTAAAAATGGTGACTAAACCCTTTAGTGTATCCATTGGTGATGACGACACTTGGTCCGACATTACCACTAAGGAGTTTGATGCCAATACTAAGGCATAATGATATGCCTTGCTTCAAGCTTTGAACGATGACGATATTGCTAGGGTCATCCACTGAAAATCTGCCTGCGAGATTTGGACACACCTAGTAGTCACACACGAAGGAACGTGATAAGTTAAGAGAGTAAAGATTGATCTCTTACATTCCTAATATAGAAATTTCACTATGCATGAAAATGACATCAATGATGACATGGTAACAAGATTTACTAAAATAACTAATGGTCTTTCTTTTTTAGGTAATGTCATTGATAATAATCAAAAAGTAAGGAAGGTCATTCAGGCACTTTCACCCTTATGGAAAGTCAAGGCTACTGCATTGAAGGAGCTAAACGACAAAGAAGAGATAGAACTCATCGGTCATATAGGAAACCTTAAGATCCATAAAATAGAGAGGAAGATAAGAGAATAGAGAGGAAGACAAGAGAAGACATGGCACCACAAAAGAAGAAAGTGATTCCTTTCAAATGCACTTCAACCATCTCCGATGATGATAAAGAAGAAGAGGATGATGAAGAATTCTCCTAGTAAAAAATATAAGGAGGATATACAATAAGGCCAAGTTTAACCAGAAACTGGGCCACATGGTTGCGGATTATCCGGAGACCAAGATCAAACCTTCAACCTCCAAGAAACCCTACAAAAAGAAGGCCCTCAAAGCCACTTGGGACTCGGAGAGTGAAAGTGATGAAGAAGTGGATACGACACACGTGTGTTTCATGGCTAATGATAATACACCTAAGGTAACTTTTGAACCCTCACTTGATGAAAATGAATTAACAATAAATGAATAGGAGAGGCTTTTGAAGAGTTGTCTAACAACTATGATTTTCTTAAAATGAAGTATTTAAAATTGAAAAAGGAAAATGAAACTCTTCATAATAAAATTATTATACTTTCAAAAGAAAAAAAAGATTTATCTTCCATACTCATATACACACAAAAAGATTTCGATACATGTAAAACTTCATGTAAAGAAAAAAATTTCATTAATTGATAAAAATGAGATTTTTATTTTAAAAGATAAAATTAACTTTTTAGGAGATGTATTAAAGAGAATTGAGTTTGATAAAGTTAAGTTGGAGGTAATGTTTCCTAAGAAATATACTCCAAAGAAACGTATTCATACTACACATGCTCATCATACCACACATACCCACACTCCTAAATCACAATATATACATATACATCATGCTAGACACACTACACACACCAAGCATGTTCACACCCCACATTCCCATCATGCTTTCATTTATGGTAGAGTTTATTCGTGCACTTATTGTGACCGAAAAGTCACTTAATCAAATTTTGTTTTGATAGAATAAATGCTTCTAATGATCACATTTAGGTTCGAAATGTTAACATTAAACGACCCAAGAAAATTTAGTACCAAAATCAATCAATTTGTTACTTGATATAGGTACACACCAAGGCTCCAAGACGTAGGGAGCGGTGGTATCTTGATAGCGGTTGCTCAAGACATATGACATGGAATATCAATAATTTTGCAACCCTATCAAGGTACCATGAAGGTGGCACCGTCACCTTCGGAGATGATTTCAAAGCAAAAATTATCGGTACAGGTAACATTAAAATTGGCTCACTTTCTTAACTGAAAATGTTGTTTTAGTTGATGGTCTCATGCATAACCTCTTGAGTATTAGTCAACTTTGTGATAGAGGTTTCAAAGTGGTTTTTGATGATTTAGCTTGTAATGTTTTAGATAGACAAACCAATGCATGTGTACTTTCTAGTTTTCGTGAAAATAATGTGTACATGATTGATATATTAAATTTACAATGCAATGCTACATATTTAAATGCCTTTAATGAAGACTCTTGATTATGTTATAGGATACTAGGCCATTTTTCATTTGACCATCTACCTAGAATCAACAATAAGAAAGTGGTGAAAGGTATTCCTTATTTAAAATTTGAGAAGGACCACATTTGCGATGCGCGCCAATTTTGAAAAACCAAGTTCTCTTTCAAAACAATCAAAGATATTATGGCATCAAGACTCTTGGAGTTAATTCACATGGATTCGTTTGGTCCAACTAAAACCAAAAGTCTAAGTGAAAATCGTTGTCTTTATTTTGGTAGATGATTTTTTTATTTTACATGTGTTTTCTTTTTAGAACACAAAGATCAAGCCTTTTCACATTTTCAAGTGTTTAGAAAATGACTTAGAAAAGAAAAAGATTTTTCAATTTTAAGTATAAAAAGTGATAGAGGAGGTGAATTCATTAATTACTCCCTTATCACCTATTATGAAGAACATAAATCAAATATGAACTATCATATCCTAGAACTGCACAACAAAATGGAGTCGTGAAAAGGAGGAATCGTACTCTTCAAGAAATGGATAGGACAACGATAAATGAACACGGACTCCCTCAATACTTATGGGCCGAGGCCGTAAACACATCATGTTACATCTCAAATAGAATTTATTTTTGTAAAAATACTTCTAAAACTTCATTTAAAATTTACTACTTGAGAAAATGTTTCTTACTTTAAAGTTTTTAGTTGTAAATGCTTTGTTTTAAATACTAAAGATAATTTAGAAAAATTTGATGTTAAATCTTATGAAGCCATATTTGTTGGGTATTTAAATAATAGTAAAACCTATAGAGTCTTCAATAGATCTACTTTGACTATTGAAGAATCTATACATATCAAGTTTGAGGAATCTAATATTTTTATGAAGAATGTTGTAGAGATTGATTCCTTAGGTGAAGACATGGAGAAGATAACCTTGAAGGACTCACCTATAGAGAAGAAAAGCCAAAGATTGATGTACAAGGTGAAGTTTAAGAGGTTGAAGTAGAGCTAACACAACCACTTTCAAAGGATTGGAGATTTGCTTCAAATCATCCCAAGGACCTCATCATAGGTGATGTATCTAAGGGGGTAACTACTTGATCCAAACTCTATGATTTATGTGGAAAATTTTCTTTTATTTCACACATTGAGCCCAAAAACATCCTCGAAGTTAAGGCCGATTCATATTGGTTGCTTGCAATGCAAGAAGAGCTCAATCAATTTGAGCGCAATCAAGTTTGGCATCTTATTCCTAGACCCCATGATAAACCAACTATTGGTACTAAATAAATCTTTAGGAATAAATTAGATGAGTCGGGTAATATTATGAGAAATAAAGCTAGGTTAGTGGTCCAAGGTGACACCCAAATCGAAGGTATCAATTTTGAGGAAACCTTTGCACTCGTAGCACGGCTTGAAGCCATACGGATGACACTTGTCTTTTCTTTTTATAAAGATTTTAAACTTTTTCAAATGGACGTCAAAAGTATATTTTTAAATGGTTTTATAGAAGAAGAAGTGTATGTTGAATAACCCCCTGGGTTTGTTGATCCTGCACATCCCAATTTTGTGTACAAGCTTGATAAAGCTTTATATGGTTTAAAATAAGCTCCAAGAGCTTGGTATGAAAGACTTTCAACTTTTTTAATTTCAAATAATTTTGTTAAAGATAAAGTTGACACCACTTTATTTACAAAGCATGTAGATAATGATATCCTAATTGTTCAAATTTATGTTGATGATATTATTTTTGGATCCACTAATGAAAAGCTTTGTAAAGAATTTGAATCATGCATGAAGAACGAGTTTGAGATGTCTATGATGGGAGAGCTAAACTACTTCCTTGGCTTTCAAATCAAGCAAAGGAGTGATGGAATCTTTATAAATCAATCCAAGTATACAAGAGAATTCACCAAGAGATTTGGACTTGAAGATGCAAAATTAAGCAAGACTCCTATGGCCACTACTACTAAGCTTGATAAGGAAGAACAAGGTATAAATATAGACATTAAACTTTATAAAAGCATGATTAGTAGTTTACTTTATTTGACGACTAGTAGGTCGGATATTATGTTTAGTGTATGTCTATGTGCTATATTTCAATCTTGTCCTAAAGAGTCTCACCTAATTGCGGTAAAACACATTATTAGATATCTTAAGGGCACTATTGGAATGAGCTTATGGTATCCGAAAATCGAAAGATTTTTCATGATGAGTTATTCGGATGCCGGTTATGCCGATTGTAAAGTGGATAGGAAGAGCACTAGTTCTTTTCAAATTTTAGGAAATTGTCTTATTTCATGGTCTTTCAAGAAACAAAATTCAGTGGCCCTCTAAACCGTCGAGGCAGAGTATGTTGTGGCCGGAGCTTGTTGTGCACAAGTTCTATGGATAAAACATACTATACTTGATTATAATTTTTATTATGACCATATTAAAATATTTTGTGATAATACTAGCACTAATCATATGACCAAAAATGCAAATAAACATAGCAAGACCAAGCATATAAATATTCGATATCACTTTCTTATAGATCACTATGAGAAAGACGATATTGTAATTGATTATGTTTTTATAAATTTTCAACTTGCGGACATTTTTACTAAACCAGTAGATTATAATAGATTTTCATTCTTTTGTAGTAAGTTAAATGTTTGTATTATGAATTCATAAGTTTTGAAAATATTTTCAAATATTTTTATGTAATTTTCTTATTAATATCTCTCTTATGTTGATGTCTTTACCTTTTTTGATGCATGACAAAAAAGGAGAGAGATATTTGAGTTAATAAGTATTTTGGTATTCTATATTCATTCTTTTTACCATGCTGATATATTGTGGTTGGAGGAAGGATGATTGGAAGGATGGTAGGTTATATATGTATATTATTCTATATTGGTATCATCTTTATATATGCATATATGTGTTACTTGTGTAGGATCTATAATCAAAGCAACACAACACTAGAGGGGGGGTGAATAGTGTTTAAAAACTGTAAATCAAATTACTTGCAGGAAATAAAATAAACACAAGATAAACTCAGAAAATTCAAACGCAAAGACAAGAGAGTTATCCTGGTTCGGTCCTTGTGACCTACATCCAGTCCCCAAGCCAACCGCTTGAGATTTTCCTTTCCTGATTTGTGTACACCCACAACCAATACCTTGTACACCACTTGACAAACGCCCTTTGCCAAATGTGCACAACTCCTCTTTACACCAAGAGAACAAACACCTTGTACAACTTTCTTCTACTCCAAGAAGACGCCCTTGTACAATGATCTTCTTTGAATGATTACAATGATCCTATAAGCCTTGAAATTGAATGTGCTTGTGGACAAGGTTTCTTATAGGAGGGATTTCAGAAATCTTCACAATGGACTTTGGAATTTGGTGAAGAAAACTGAAAGAGAACAAGTTTTCAGAAAACAGAATTTTTGGACAGAGTTTAAGGCTGAAAACTTTGAATTTGAATTGGTGTAATAGCCCTAGGACAATACCCCTATTTATAGGTGAAATCCATAGGAAGTTAGGGTAGTTATCAGGCCAGATTTGAATTTTTAAACGTTGATAAACACACCAGAATTCACCAACTACACAGCAGTTACCAACTGCTACTAGTCGACTTGAACAGTAGATTAGTCGACTATCAGAACAAAATTTACACTGATTAGTCGACTACAACAAGGGGTTAGTCGACTATGTTTTGACTGATACAGACATTTGGTTTCTGGAAAACTGAATGTAGTCGACTATATAGGACTGTTAGTCGACTAGGTAATGTGTTAGTTGACTATAGATATAGGGTAAGTCGACTAAGTTTCATTTCAGATAGAAACAGAGAGTTGGAAAATTTTTGTATAGGTTATTAGTCGACTTGGGAAATTTTATAGTCGACTAGGGTATCTGTTAGTCGACTACATATGGGAGTCAAGTCGACTAACTATCATGACAGAGACCAAACAGAGAGTTGGGTTATTGTTTTGGAGTGGTCTAGTCGACAAGGGGTTTTTGGAAAGTCGACTATAGTATGGGTAGTCGACTTAAATAAGAGGTCAAGTCGACTTGGAAGGGAATTTTGTGTAAGTATTCAAGGCTTTTCACAATATTCTAAATTTACACAAAATATCCAATAATTCCCATAAGCTTCAACTGGCTTCAAGTGAGGTTGAGTAATCATAAATGCTTGTCCATCATCACTTGTCCATCATCAAAATTGTTCAACTTTGTAGGCTTCAACATTCTCAATTTGGTAGGCTTCAACATTCTCCCCTTTTTGATGATGACAACCCATGTTTTGTGATAACTCCCCCTGCAGCAAAACTCCCCCTGCAGTAAATAGGTTATACCAAAAGATATATATAATCAAGTTTGCTCCTGCAGAAAGTGTTAAGTGTCCCCTTCCCTGCATTGTCATATGTCAGTATCCATATATATTTAATAACACATATGTCATATATCCTTGTCACAAAATTTCAGATTATTAGATTCAAAAAACATAGAACATATGATATGAAAGAACACATAGAACATATGAATCAACAGATTGTCAACATAACATAAACAGAGTTTCAACATAACATAACATAACAGAGTTTCAACATAACATAGAGTTCTCCCCCTTTGTCATTAACAAAAAGCAGAAAACACATACATTGAAAAACAGAAAAATACATAAAAAAAAAAGCAAAAAACTGCAAAAGAAAAAAAGACACGAAGAAATGCCAATGCCATAATCTTCAAAGGTCGGATCCGGGAGGAGGAGGTGGCGGAAAATGTGTCTTGAGGAGGTTCAGAATCTCTGTTTGAGTTGATGCAAATGAATCCATCTGAAGTTGCATATGCTCAAACCGAGTCATCATTAAAGACTGATTTGAAGCATTTGATTCTGAGTGTCTTGAAGAACTTGTTGTTGGGCATGAAGAGAGGCAATCTCAACAGACAGTGAATTGTAGAATGCATCAGTATAAGAAGGAGGTGGTTGGTTTGGAGGTGGTGGTGTAGAGGAAGAAGGATTTTGAGTGGGACTTTGTGGAGGTGAAGATGGTTGTTGTGGAGGAGGAGGAGGAATATCAGTAAGTTTCATACGGTGAATAGCAGCACGATCAAACAGTTCGAATACCTTAATGACACTAGTTTCGGAATCAAGATCAACGCGAAATTTCCGAAATACATGTGTCAAAAAAGCTCCATAAGGAAGGAATGAAGTATGTGACTTAACCATGGTATCAAATACAATTTTTGCCCAATTAATATCGAGGCCAGCCATAATTGCATAGACGCAAGTGGCTAACTCTCGTGAATAGTAATTGTAGCTTCCAGTTTTGGGACAAATATTGTATGCAAGGATACGACCTATGAGACGGGGAATTGGTTTTAACTTGTTGTTGGTCATAGGTAATCCTTGTCCAGATAGAAATATATTACTTAAGACTTCCTCATCATCCATGGTAATATCATCAAGCAAGAGACCGTGATAAGGAATAGACAAGATACGGCTGATTGATTTTGGGGATAATTTAATGTTAATTCCTTTAACCAATGAGTAAATATGGACATCGTCCTCATTATCTTCATAGGTTAAATTAGTATAAAACAAGTAAATTAAGAATGGATAGTATCCTTGTCTTGAATCAGTAGAAAACATATGAAACAATCCACAGTTTTGTAAATATGAGACAATGTCATAGTGATGAAAATCCTCATATTTAACAAATCTACCGGGGAGTATTTCTAAGGAGGAAAGTCTAATGTAATCCTCTTCTAGGGCAGGATTCTTTAGAAATGCCCTAAAATCAACTTGTGAAGATGAACTTGATGGTGTAAACTTAGTTTTCTTTGACCGAGACATGGTGAAAACTGAAATTGAAGCAAGATAATACAAGATAAGAAAGGGAATTGCTGAAATTTAAAAGATTTTACCAAGAACTGGAAGGAAATAGAAGGAATTGGAAGAGGGTTCACTGCTGCAGGTGTTCTTCTCCTTGCTGCTGAAGTCGACTGGATCTTCGGCTGGAAAGAGAAATGAGAGTGAAAGCTAGGGTTTTGATGAGGGAAATGTTAGAGTGAATGGTTAGGATCAAACCTGGAATGAAATAGACGGTGAGGATTAAAAAGAGTGTTATTGGATCCTTAACTTAAGAAAATGGGTCGGGTTTCGAAGTGGAAAAACCGAAATTAGAAGACAGATTTTCACAGTATTAGTTGACTTGAAGGTTAGTATTAGTCGACTAATAAATAGACTAGTCGACTAGTCCGTTACTATAGTCGACTAAGTTTTGAAAAATCAGAAAACCAAGTCTCTGTTGGTGCACATTAGTCGACTGGGTTACTGCAGGTCAACTAGGTCCTCTATAAGTCGACTAATAAGAAATAGTAAGTCGACTAATGAAGTAAAAAATGCCTTTGAAAAATTCTTAAAAAAATTTTAAAAATCTGAAAAATTGCAAATACCCAAATCTCTTCGAATTTTATAAAAGTATCTTCTTTCAGAGGCTTTGTGAATATATCGGCAATTTGATTATCAGTTGAGATAAAAGTTAAAGAAATATCACCTTTTAAAGCATGATCACGTAGAAAATGATGTCTAATATCAATATGTTTGGTACGTGAATGATGAACAGGATTTTAGATAAATTAATAGCACTGGTATTATCACACATAATAGGTGAGTTTGTGATAGTCATGCCATAATCAAGTAAGGTTTGTTTCATCCATATAATTTGTGCACATGCAACACTAGCAGCAATATATTCTGCCTCGATTGTGGATAATGATACAGAATTTTGCTTTTTACTGAACCATGATACTAGTGAATGTCCCAAAAAGTGACAAGTACCACTAGTACTCTTCCGATCAGATTTACATCCAGCAAAATCAGTATCACTATACGATAGTAAATCAAATGTGCATGATTTTGGATAAAATAAACCATAATTGATTGTGTTATTTAAATATCTAAAAATTCTTTTCACTGCTTTAAGATGTGATTCCTTAGGATTTGACTGATATCTAGCACATAAGCATACACTGAACATAATATCAGGTCTACTTGAAGTAATGTATAGTAAAGAACCAATCATACCTCTATAGAGTTTCTGATCAACATTCTTACCATTTTCATCTTTGTCTAAAAATGTTGTCGTACTCATGGGAGTATTCTTATGACCAGAATTTTCCATGCCAAATCTTTTTAGCAGTTCCTTTGTATACTTGCACTGGGAAATGAAGATTCCATCCTTCATTTGCTTTATTTGCAGCCCGAGAAAGTAAGTAAGTTCGCCCATGTGGCTCATCTCAAATTCACTCTGCATGGTCTTAGAAAATTCTTGACAAAGATTATTGTTAGTAGATCCAAATAAAATGTCATCAACATAAATCTGAATGATTAAGATATCTCTATCAACGTGTTTAATAAAGAGAGTTGTATCTGCTCTTCCCATCTTAAAATCAGAATTTAAAAGAAAACTTTTTAATCTATCATACCAAGCACGGGGTGCTTGTTTTAAACCATATAAAGCTTTCTTAAGTTTAAAAACATGGTTTGGAAATTTTTCATGTTCAAAACCTGGAGGTTGTTCAACATAAACAGTTTTCTTAATAATTCCATTTAAAAAGGCACTTTTAACATCCATTTGATATAATTTGAAATTCATAAAACAAGAAAAAGGAAGTAAAATACGAATAGATTCAAGCCTAGCTACTGGTGCATAAGTTTCATCAAAATCAGTACCTTCTTCTTGATTGTATCCTTGTGCTACTAACCTTACTTTGTTCTTAATGACTTCACCTGATTCATCGAGTTTGTTCTTAAAGACCCATCTGGTTCCGATGACTGGATGATCAGTAGGACGTTGTACAAGATCCCAAACATCATTTCTGACAAATTGGTTCAACTCTTCTTGCATGGCAATTGTCCAAAAATCATCCGCACATGCTTCTTTGATATTCTTTGGTTCAATGAGTGATATGAAGGCAATTTGTGTTATGTAGTTCAACTTAGATCTCGTCTGAACACCTTGATTTATATCTCCAATCACCAAATCTCGTGGATGATTCCTTACTTCAACATATGCTTTCGGTAACTCGGTAGGAGTCTCATCATCCTTAGACATGTTAGTATCAATAGAAAATATAACAATATTATCAATAGGAGAATCTATGATATGATCATCATCATGTGGAGAAGTATTAGAAATAGGCTTAGTCAAGGATTCATCAAATTTAACATGTAATGATTCTTCAATAGTAAATGTTTTCTTATTAAATATTCTATATGCTTTACTATGAGTAGAGTATCCAACAAAAATACCTTCATTGGATCTAGCATCAAATTTATCTAAAGAATCTTTTGTATTTAAGATAAAACATTTACATCCAAAAATCTTAAAGTAAGAAACTTTTGGAATCCTATTATAAAACAATTCATAAGATGTTTTGTTTAAAAAAGGTCGAATAAGCACACGATTTAAAACATAACATGCAGTAGCAATAGCCTCAGCCCAAAAATATTTTGGTAAATTACTGTCCATAAGCATAGTTCTAGCACATTCTTGCAAAGTCCTATTCTTAAACTACAACACCATTTTGAGGAGATGCTTTAGGAAATGCAAAATTATGTGTAATACCATACTTATCACAGAAATTTGAAAAAGATTCATTCTCAAATTCTCCTCCATGATCACTTCGAATAGTGACTATGTTTAGAGACTTTTGATTTTGAATTCTTTTACAAAAACTTGCAAATTCATCAAAAGTATCATTTTTATTTTTTAGAAAAATGACCATGAAAAACGTGAATAATCATCAATAATAACAAAAACATATCTACTTGATGAGGAAAAGATAGTGTGAAGTATTTGCACAGATATTATGTAAAAGAAGGAAGGTTTAGAGTCAACCTTAGTGCTTGATCACTCCACAAATGTATTTCAAATGATTAATGTATCCTTTCCAATCTCCGTTATAGCATGGGCTATACCGAGTCGATTCTCAGGGAGAGCTTGCGATGGAAGCGTTACGGTTCGTAGTGACGAAAGAAAACGAAGATTCTTCTTTGTCTTAAAAGAATGAATAAAACATGGAAAAAGAAATGAAAGAATCGGTGGATATGTTCATGATGGAAAATGAAAAGAAATCAAAACAAGATTGGCTTTTGGATTAACACTAAAAAGAAAAGAAAACTTGTAAAAGATTTGAAGATGGAGAAAACCATGACTAGCTAACCTTACTACCTTGCTAAAAACTTACTAAACTCCGTGATAGTGAATGCGTGCCTCATGTTGATTCATCGGCAAAGATTTGTCTTGCGTGTTGGTCCAATTACTTTCCCACTTGAATGACGGGTGATCACTCTTGGACTTGTCTTGTAGACTCATAGATGTCATTGGCCTACAAGATAGACTTTCAATAATGGATTCAAAAGAGCGACACTCAAGGGATGCTAAGGAAGAAGATACAACATTCATTAATTGAAGTAAAGAAGTTGTACAACAAATAGCATATGTTTGGTGATCCATCTCCATGTTCCATCAAGGCACTTGTTCTAAAGACAAGGCTCTAAATGAGGCACACATGAATCATATGGAATTACAACAAGAACTTGCCAAGCAATGAAAGTAACCCATCGGAGAAGAGAATACCATACAACTTGCAAGATTAAAGATAGCAATCACCCATGAGTTAGTAGTTAGCAAGGTTAGTGGTTAGCTAGTTCATGTTAGAAAAGTTAGCTACTAGCCATAAGAAAAGAAAAGCAAAGCATGAATAAAAGTGCAAGGAAATTAAAGCTAGAATTAAAGAAAGCAAGTAATACTAGAAAATGCTCAAGTAGAGAGAAGAGAATGGATTAATCCTTGCTTCACAAGTTGTCACCCCTTGGTTTATACAAGATTTCTCTCTCTTACAACTCTCTTTTGCAGAATTTCTAGGGAGGAAGAAGAAGATCTAAAGCACTAAAAAATCCTAGAGAAAATCCTACAAAAATACAAAGCTTTATCCTCTAATCTCTCCTCTCTTCTCCTCTCTCGTGCGTGCAGCCCTGGTGGTGTATTTATAGCCTCAGAGAGAAGGATCTAGAACCCAGGTTGTTGGAGAGAATCCCGGGCTCCAACAGACTTGTAACTGCCGCAGATCTGCAGCATCTTCTTGGAAAACGCGGCAAAGTCTAGGTTGTTGGGCAACAGCTTTCTGTTGCGAGTTTGTTAGAAGTTTGTTAGCCACGTGGAGTTTCTAGAAGAGTGAGCTGGCGCGCGGAATTCTCCAGATCCTGGGCTCAAACTTTGGGCTCTCTTTTGGGCTTTGAATTAATTTCCTTTAATTCTTGCGAATTAAAGAGATTTTGGGCCTTTTCTCATTTCAGATGTGGACCTGCAAAAATAGAGAGAAGATGATTAAAAATTATATTTTTATTTGCAATATGCATGGGAATGATGTGGTAAAATATGCAAAATTGTATATCAATCACACCCCCACACTTATTCTTTTGCTCGTCCCGAGCAAAACAAAGAAAAGAAAAACTATACTACCAATTTTATTACACCACTTTCGTAGGTGACACGATTGCACTGAGCACGTGCAACAAGCCGTTAAACCTCTAGGTTACCCTAGAGGAGGAGTGTTGTCTCCTGAGGGTTTTCAGCGGATTGCACCCACAAAATCCATAAAGAAAGAAAACAAATGTTAGTGTTTTGAAAATTTATTTTGAAAGAGAGACATGTTTTCGAACTATTTTTGCAAAAATATAAGTGATCTAAGGTCATAAATCCACCTATAATCATTCTTCCTTTAAACTTAGTCTCCATGCAGGATCTTGTTTTCAATTAAGGTAAGAATTCAAAATTGGATTGAATACTTTATCTTTCATAAAACCTAGATAGTATGCACATTGTGATAGTGAAGATTTTTGGGATTTCAACTCTAACCATCAAGCCATTTATTTATTATTTTTTTCTTTTTTTTTTTCTTCCCTTAGTTTAGGCTTTCTAGTTTACCCTTGTAGCGAGCCTATAACCGATGACTCCCAAACCAGACGGTCTTAGGGCACCATATGAGAAAACATCCCTCGAGTTTAAGGTCTCAAGTAAACAAGGCCACAAAAGTAAAGGGGATTATTTATTTCCTTTACCAACGTTAGGCGTGAATAATCATGCTTCTTGAGGCACAATTATCAGTTTTGATAGTATCAATATTTTGCATGTTTGATTTTGATACATTTTTCATAATTTTTTCAAAATTTTATAACAAATTTATAACATGTATTTCATCACTTATACATTGCTACATTACCCTTAAACCAATACAAAATATTTTGAAAATTGTTTGATATTTAAATCCATACATAAAAACTATTTTAGGCCAGAACGGTCGACCGCCCAGTTGACCAATGCCCATTGCAGGCCATAACGGTCGACCGTGTGATCGACCAGGCCTTTTGCCAAGGGGCATGCATGTTTGTACATGTTGGTCGACCGACTGGTCGACCGATTGAGAGACCCTAACTCTCGGTTGGGGTCGGTCGACTGGGTCAGTCAATCGACAGTTTAAATTTTTCTTTTTAAATACAGAGCGGTCAACCGCCCGATCGACTAGAGCCAATGGCTCTTTTCTGGATGACCAGTCGGTCGACCAGCCGATCGACCGACAGGCTGCCAGATGGCCATAGCGGTTAGTTTTTGAATCTGTATTGTTTCTAGTGGATTCTAATGGGCATTTTTGGTTTTCAAGTGTCTAAACACACCCCAATGACCTGGTATGATTTATAATTGATATTTATTCATTGCCTATATATATGGATCATGGGTTTTGATTTTAGATAAGAAAAATACACAAGTTTACAAGTTTTAAAGTTTGTTTCTAAATAGAAATTTTTTTCTAGATTTCAGTCTCTAAGTTCTTTCTTTCCAAAGTTATTTTCAGTTGGTTTTAAAATTTCTCTATTTTTTCTAACTGAAATTCATTGCTCACTTAACTTCTTGAGCAACACTATATTTTCTACTCTATAGGAAGTTGTAAGAGAGAATATTTATGATCTTGTTAGTTCACCAAGTGCTTTGTAATCTTAATTAGCTTTGTGCTACCTCTTGTGTAGAGGGTTGAGCTGGTGAAGTTTGTACTTCGATCTTATGTAGATCAAGTTGTAATTCTTTTGTATAAGGTCCCTTTGTGGAAGATTCCTTAGAGGATAGCGAAATCCTTCATAGTGGTGAAGGCGGGGACGTAGAGCAGTGACTCGAACCTCGGAACAAATTCCTTTGTGTTTTACTCTCTATTGTTTTTCATTTTTCATTCTTGTGTAATTGTTCATCTTGCATTCTATAATTGCTTTTATTCCATCATTTTTTTACCGGTCTATAGTCATCTCAACAAGGAGGTAATTGAGTGCCTCAACTCATTATCTAGAGGAATCAAAGAGGAGAAGTTCTAGAGCTCTTCACAGAAAATTCGGCTTCAATTCTTGTTTTGAGTGACCGTTTGCATAACTCATCATAAGTAGTTTTAAAATTGCATTTGATTAGCAAAACACCTATTCATCCCCTCTAGGTGCATTTCATGTATATGTGGTGAAATTCAGTTTGTGATATTCAATGCATACTCTAATCTTCAAGGAAAGTCGAGTTTATACTAATTCATTCTTATCATTTTCTACCATAGTAAATTCGGCTTTCTTCGGCACAGCGTGGACATGACTTACCCATTGTCTATCAGAGATGGGATAAATTATCCCATTGTCTACCAGTTTAAGTATCTCTACTCGCACAGCCTCATGATGAGATTGAGTCTACGTTGTGGGTCTCGTTTTGACTTTGCCTCTTCGATCAGATGAATACGGTGTTGTACAATTAATGGGCTGATCCCCTTGATGTCGGCCATGGTCCAACGAATAGCCTTTCTGTTTTCCCTCAATACAATAAGAAGATCCTCTTTTTATTTCTTCGTTAAATGAGAGTCGATGATAACTGGGAAAGCTTTCTTTTCACTCAGGTACTTGTACTTAAGGTGACTGGGGAGAGCTTTCAATTCAGAAGAGGGGATTAGCTCAGTTGAGGGTTGTTCTTTTTGAAAAAGGTTGATCGGGGTTGCATTTGTTGCCAATTCTACCGCTGAGTCAACTATTTGTTCAAGATTAAAGTCATCCGATTCTAATTAAAACTCGTGTTCAGATTCGTATGCTGGCTTTTCCTCATGTTCACTTGTAAACCCTCTATCAAGTTCACTTCGAATGCTTGATCATTAAAATCTCGATGTTGTTTTCCCAGGTGGAAAACATTTATCTCCTTAGTCATGTCTCCAAACGTTAATCACATGACCCGTTCCTACAATTTATGATAGCGTTTGCTATTATGAGGAACGACTGTCCTCGAATGACTGGGGTTTAGACTTTCAGATTCAGAACGGATTGTGTTTCTAGAACGATGAAATCCACGGGGTAGATAAACTCCCCGGCCCATATGAGACATCAAAAATTACCCCCTTGGGGACTTTCACTGAATGATCAGCTAGTTGTATCGTTACCCGTGTTGAGCGAAGATCACCCAGCCCAAGTTGTTAATACACATAAAAAGGGAGCAAGTTGATACTTGCTCCCAAATCAAGTAGTGCCCCGTTGATGGTGGTCTGTCCTATTATGCATGAAATGGTTGGGTATCCGGGGTCTTCGTATTTCACAAGAATGAGAGCAACTCACTAATGTTTGCGGCAAGGAAGACCTTTTTAGGAACATTTGTTTTTCTCTTCTTGGTGCACATGTCTTTTAAGAATTTTGCATAATTTGGCACTTGTTGGATCGCATCAGGAAGTGACACATTTATTTGCATTTGATAGAACATCTCTCAGATCTTTTCTATTTGAGCATTTGATTTGGTATTTGTTAGCCTATTCGGGAACGGTGTAATAGGCTTATGTGTGTGCTCAGCTGATTTCTCTTTTTCTTCAGACCTCGATGTGGATGCTTGTGAACTTGATGATGATGATGGGTCAGATGAAATAGGCTTTTGTTGGTGGACATTGGAGGACTATACACTTGGGAATTGAAAACCTGATTGTCTACTTGCTTTTCAAACTGTAAAATGTGAACAATATTGCATTGGTTCAGTGTAATGTCTTCGGCTTTATGAATTGTAAAGGTGTTCTTCGGATTAGGCAATGACTGGCTTGGTAATTATTCTTTTTGTCTTTCGTTAAGAGAAGTCGCCAGTTGACTAATATGAACTTCTAGCCTATTAATAGGCTAGTTATAACTGTTCATCATTAAAGTTTGTATTTTAGACAGGGTTTCCAAGGCTTTCTCCAAATCTGACATTTTTTTTCTGGATGAGGTTGATGTTGGTAATTGGGCTGAAAGTTATGCTGGAAATTTGGTTGGAAACTGGGTTGATGACTATGAGCAGTGAATTGCTGGGAAAGTTTTGTCTCGATTGCTCAGGACGAGACTGACTCCATAAAAAGTTGGGATGATTCCTCCATCCCGGATTATAAGTCTTGGAGTGGGGGTTGTAGTTTTCTCTGGTGAAAGATGCATTTCATGTTATCGTGTAGCATTTGTTGAGCTTGTTAGACAAGACACTCTTCAAAGATGTGGGTCAAAGCATGGCAGTATGTACAACCCGAACTTGACATTTAGGGTGGGTTGATCTGGTTCACCGTATTCTATTCCCTAGCTTCTATAAGTTTTAATCTCCTCATCAATTGTGAAATTTTAGCTTCAGCAGCTAAGGAAGACTCTTTGGATTGCAGACCAGTTCTGGGTGTTGTTGCGTTGGTCTTATCAGAACAAGATTCTCACTGAATTATTTTTCGGCTAAGACTTCGAATAAATCCCAACCCTGAACCTCATCCTTCTTTAAGAATTCTCCTTGACATAGTCTCAAGGAGCATTTTAGATTGATAGTCAAGACCGTCATAGAGAATCTAACACTGCTACCATTTCTCTATTTTGTGATGAGGGCACTGAGCTAGTAGATCTTTAAAGCGTTCAAAATATTTCTTAGAATGGTTCATTTGTCTTTTGTCTAAACTGCATTATGTTTTTCCTGATGAGGGTGGTCTTATAGATTGGATAGAATTTTTTAAGAAAAACCTTAACGAAATCGTTCCAAGATGAAATCGAACTGACGAGTAAGCTATACAATCACTTCTTGGCTATATCCTTAAGAGTAAAGGGAATGAATTTCAATCTTACAGCGTCTTTCCCTAGCTGGGTGATTAGACAGGAAAGGTGTTGTATTATGGAGTGTAAAAGAGCACAAATATATGTATTCAATGGAAAGAGAGATAAGGTTTAGAAACAACCTCAAGTGCTTAGATCACTCCACAAATGTATGAAAGATGATTGATATACCCTTTCCTATCTCCGTTATAGCATAGGGCTATACCGAGTCGATTCTCAAGGAGAGCTCGCGATGGAAGCTTTACGGTAGGTAGTGAAGATATAAAACGAAGATTCTTCTTTGCTTTAAAAGAATAAAGAATCGTTGGAAAAAGAAATAAAAGAATGGGTGGCTTTGTTCATGATGGAAAATGAAAAGAAATCAAAATCAAGATTGGATTTGTTATTAACACTAAAAGAAAAGAAAACTTTAGAAGACTTTGAAGGTAAGCCATGGCTAGCTAACCTTACTTCCTTACTAAAAACTTACTAAACTCCGTGATGGTGAATGCGTGCCTCATGTTAATTCATCGGCATATGTTTGTCTTGCGTGTTGGTCTAATTACTTTCCCACTTGGATGACGGGTGATCATTCTTGGACTTGTCTTGTAGCCTCATAGATGTCATTGGCCTACAAATTAGACTTTCAATAATGGAATCAAAAGAGCTACACTCAAGGGATGCTAAGGAAGAAGATACAACATTCAATAATGGAAGTAATGAAGTTGTACAACAAATAGCATATTGGTGATCCATCTCCATGTTCCATCAAGGCACTTGTTCAAAGACAAGACTCTAAATGAGGCACACATGAATCATATGGAGAATTACAACAAGATACTTGTCAAGCATGAAAGTAACCCATCGGAGAAGAGAAGATCATACACTTTGCAAGATGAAATATAGCAATCACCCATGAGTTAGTAGTTAGCAAGGTAAGTTGTTAGCTAGCCATGAGAAGAAAGAATTAGCTACTAGCCATTAGAAAAGCAAAACAAAGCATGAATAAAATTGCAAGTAAAGTAAAACTAGAAGTAAAGAAAGCAAGAGTTACTAGAAAATGCTCAAGAAGAGAAGAAGAGAATGGATCAATCCTTGCTTCACAAGTTGTCACTCCTTGATGTACACAAGCTCTCTCTCTCTTACAACTCTCTTTTGCAGAATTTCTAGGGAAGAAGAAGGAGATCTAAAGAACCAAAATCCTAGAGAAAAATCCTACAAAAATTACAAGCATCTACTCTCGAATCTCTCCTCTTCTCTGCTCTCTCTCTACTCGCAGGTCCAGGTGCAGTATTTATAGGCCACAGAGAGAAGCTTCGAGATTCAGGTTGTTGGCGTAAAATCTGGGACTCAACTGCCTTATCCTTGCCGCAAAATGGCGGGAAAATCCCGAATTTTGCGGCTCAACTAACTCTGTTGAGTAACAACTTTCTGGTACAGGTTGGTTACGAAGTTGTTATCCACGTGGCCTTCTAGAATCTTGAGTTGTTACGTAGATTTCTCTGGATCCTGGATTTAAACTTGGGCTTTATCTTGGGCTTGGAATTAATCTCTTTAATTATTGCTAATTAAAGTGATTATTGGGCTTTCTCTCATTTCAGTTGTGGACCTGTAAAAATATAGAGAAGATGAGTAAAAATCATATATTTATTTGCAATATGCATGGGGATTATGTGGTAAAATATGCTGAATTGTGTCACAATCACACCCCCACACTTATTCTTTTGCTCGTCCCGAGCAAAAAAAAAAGAAAAGAAAAACTATACTACAAGTTTTATTACACCACTTTCGCAGGTGACGCGATTGTACTGAGCGTGTGTAACAAGCCGTTAAACCTCTAGGTTACCCTAGAGGAGGAGTGTTGTCTCCTGAGGGTTTTCAGCGGATTACACCCACAAAATCCATAAAGAAAGAAGACAAATGTTAGTGTTTTGAAAATTTATTTTGAAAGAGAGACATGTTTTCGAACTATTTTTGCAAAAATATAAGTGATCTTAGGTCATAAGTCCACCTATAATCATTCTTTCTTAAACTTAGTCTCTATGCAAGATCTTGTTTTCAATTAAGGTAAGACTTCAAAATTGGATTGAATACTTTATCTTTCATAAAACCTAGATAGTATGCACACCGTGACAGTGAAGATTTCTGAGATTTCAACTCTAACCATAAAGCCATTTATTTATATATATTTATTTTCTTTTGTTTTTTTTCTTCCCTTAGTTTAGGCTTTCTAGTTTACCCTTGTAGCGAGCCTATAACCGATGACTCCCAAACCAGACGGTCTTAGGGCACCAGATGAGAAAACATCCCTCGGGTTTCAGGACTCAAGTAAAAAAGGCCACAAAACTAAAGGGGATTTATTTATTTCCTTTACCACCGTTAGGCGTGGATAATCATGCTTCTTGAGGCACAATTATCCTGCTTAATAAGTGATGTTTTATTTATATATATTTTTTCTTTTTTTTTATTTTTATGGCATTTTGGTCTTTGTTTCCATCCCAAGAAATGTGTAAGTGTGAAGTGCATACAATCTAAGGCAAAAAATTCAAGATAAAAATATCTCACCAATTTTACTTACTTAGCCTATAATTTTAAACAAGATCTATTATTTCAACTAGGTTTAAGATGTCATAATTAAGGCTTTCTTAATTTCTAAGATACATCTTAATTTTTTTAAAAATAGATCAAAACTTTGTTTCTTATTTCAAAAAGTTTTTTTTTTATTTTTTTATTTATTTTTATTTCTAAAAAGAAGTGTAAAAGAAAGAAAATCTAAAAACTCTATGTTAGTAAACCCTCCCCCACACTTATTTCATGCATTGTCCTCAATGCATCATGATATATGTATGCATGAAACAAAAATGAAGAGGGAAGGAAAAAATTACCTTAAGGTGGTGGTTCCGGTGGTGGTCTGATTGGTCCACGAAACATGGCCCAATCAACTTTACTTTGGGTTTTGAGGAACCCACCAGAAATATAATGAATATGACCCATTAAAAAGATGAATCCATGAAAGATTTTTATTAAGTACATGAGCCCATCTAATTTCCATTTTTCATAATAAATTTCTGAGTCAAATTTGTCAACTACCTTGTCCCAGAATGGTGTATGAAATGATAGAACAGTTGACTTGGACTCAGGAAAGACAGGAACTAATACCGACTCAGGAAGGTGATTTAAGTCAAGTAAAGGTTCAGGAGTCGGAATGAGTTCAGGAATTGGTTCCAAGTCAAGAAATTGAAACTCCAGTCCACATGTATTGTCCAACAATGGAATGTGACCTAATATGGGTAATATCTCTTTATTTCCAATATTAAGGAATTCTAGCTCATCTCCATACAATTCTTCAAAACTAAGGTCAACTTCGTCCGTCAGAATTGTATAATCAGTTTCAGAAGTAAAGAGATTGAGAAAATCAAGGTCACATTTCTCATTGAGTTCAATAAAAAATGGAGAACTTGCCAATTTGTCAATAGGATCATCAAAAGTGTATAATTGGTCAAGTTCAATGTGATCCTCAAAGATGGGTGATTCAACTTCATTATGAATTGGGACAGGATCCAATGTTGACTCCGGGAAAAGATTGAAGTCAGGTAAAGATACCGGAGTCATTATTGAATCAGGAAAAAGAATTGAATCACTAAGTTGGGGTTCAAGATCACATTCCTCATGTAGTTCAATTCCACAAAATGTGAACTTGCCAATTTATCAATGGGACTTTCAAAAGTATGGAATTGGTCAAGTTCAATATGATCATCATAAATGATTGGTGATTCAATTTCACAATGGACAGGCACTGGATCCAATACTGACTTTGGAAATGGAGTGAAATCATGTGAAGACACCGGAGTCATAATTGAATCAGGAAGGAAAATTGAATCATCAAGTGGAAGTTTAGGATCATATTCATGTTCAAGTTCAATTTCAGGAAATGGAAAACTTGCCAAAATGTCAATGGGAACTGAAGTTTGGACAAGTTCAGGTGGTTGTGCTGAAATAGAATCTGGATTTCCAAAATTACATGACTCATCTTCTTTAACAGAGTGGCTAGTGACACTAGATCTGGCCAAACAGTGAGAACGTAAAGATTCGACCATCATATCTATGTCACGATTTCTAGCATTTTGAGCATGAGTCATGGCTTCAAGCATCTTTCCATAATTGATAACTTCATTGTTTTGATGGAAAGATGAAGTGTTATCTTGGAAGTGATAATGAAATTGTGAGTCCATCAGATTTTGAGATTTGTGTTTGGACTCACGCATACTCATTTCCAAAATTGATGGTGTTTCATTCTGGACTGGTGGAATTGAGTATGTATCTTGAAAATGTTGTGGACTGAGTGGATATGGTGGACAAGGAATTTGAAATTTTGACTCGGGGTACATGAATCCCCAATGACTCGGTGAAGAGTTGAAATCATTATGGAAATTATAGTTATTAGATGGGGGGTATGGGTCATATTGATTCGGATAAGGCCAACCCGGTGTATTTGGTTGGTGCATATTGTAAAACACCGGGTTGGAATTATCCGAATAAAATGGAGTCTGTGTGAAATATGGATTATTATTAGGATGGAAAGAATTGTTGAATGCCATATCACACAATACAAACAAAAAGAAACAAACAAATAAACAATCAAGAAAGAAAAATTCTAACCTAAGTTAGGGTAGACCTATGACCTAGACGACTCCTAACTGATTAGACTGTCCACGGGAGGTTTAGTGTAGACGTTGACCACAAGCTAATCAGCCAGGAAAGGTCAAGGTTGTTGGAAGGTTTTCCGTCAGAGACGTTCCTTAATTAAGTAACCACCAACCTTCGGGCTTTCGGCCCTCAATCCCTTTCGTAGACACTGATTTTGCAAGAGTCAATTTCCAACACTTTTCCCCCTTAGGATAATCTCCTAATTGAGTCCGAGATGTCCCTAGGGCCAACGTCTATTTTTTATTAAATTAGGCTTGGGTTAGTGAGTGCTTGGGAAAATGATTTGCGGGCTAAGGAAAGGGTGATAAAATCCCCACCTTATCTTATTTACGGGTATGCCCTTAAAATTGAATTGTGCAAGTATACAAGAAATATAACTAGGATACACTCAAAGCATGAAAATCAAGCAAGAGATGATTCCTAGTCGACATGCAATGCTTACGTACCTTGCATCTAGCACTCTTCAACAGTAAAAGTAAATGAATTGAAAAGACACGTGCCTAGAAATGTAAATGTCTAAACAATTTTTAACGTTAACAACCAATTTTTTACTGTTGATTTTATTAAGCAGGAGTATGGTGAATAATACAGGAAATTAAGTATTGCAGCAGAAGTATTTTGCAGAGTTGAAGATCCTGCAGAAAAATGATCAGTAGTGAGCTCCTCCTTGCCGCAATTCTGCGGCAAAAACCCAGAATTTGCGGCAATTTGGAGGGATCCTGGTCTCTACTTTCGAGAGCAGAGGCCCAGGTCCACTTGTATGTTACTGCAATGCAAATTTCCTATTTTCTTCAACCTGTAACCTGCAACAGAGAAGAAGATTCATTTAGTTCTTCACTTTAAACCTAAAACGTTGCTCTCCCCGGCAACGGCGCCATTTTTTTGATTAGACGGGAAAGGTGTTGTATTATGGAGTGTAAAAGAGCACAAATATATGTATTCAATGGAAAGAGAGATAAGGTTTAGAAACAACCTCAAGTACTTAGATCACTCCACAAATGTATGAAAGATGATTGATATACCCTTTCCTATCTCCGTTATAGCATAGGGCTATACCGAGTCGATTCTCAGGGAGAGCTCGCGATGGAAGCTTTACGGTAGGTAGTGAAGATATAAAACGAAGATTCTTCTTTGCTTTAAAAGAATAAAGAATCGTTGGAAAAAGAAATAAAAGAATGGGTGGCTTTGTTCATGATGGAAAATGAAAAGAAATCAAAATCAAGATTGGATTTGTTATTAACACTAAAAGAAAAGAAAACTTTAGAAGACTTTGAAGATAAGCCATGGCTAGCTAACCTTACTTCCTTGCTAAAAACTTACTAAACTCCGTGATGGTGAATGCGTGCCTCATGTTGATTCATCGGCATATGTTTGTCTTGCGTGTTGGTCTAATTACTTTCCCACTTGGATGACGGGTGATCATTCTTGGACTTGTCTTGTAGCCTCATAGATGTCATTGGCCTACAAATTAGACTTTCAATAATGGAATCAAAAGAGCTACACTCAAGGGATGCTAAGGAAGAAGATACAACATTCAATAATGGAAGTAATGAAGTTGTACAACAAATAGCATATTGGTGATCCATCTCCATGTTCCATCAAGGCACTTGTTCAAAGACAAGGCTCTAAATGAGGCACACATGAATCATATGGAGAATTACAACAAGATACTTGTCAAGCATGAAAGTAACCCATCGGAGAAGAGAAGATCATACACTTTGCAAGATGAAATATAGCAATCACCCATGAGTTAGTAGTTAGCAAGGTAAGTTGTTAGCTAGCCATGAGAAGAAAGAATTAGCTACTAGCCATTAGAAAAGCAAAACAAAGCATGAATAAAATTGCAAGTAAAGTAAAACTAGAAGTAAAGAAAGCAAGAGTTACTAGAAAATGCTCAAGTAGAGAAGAAGAGAATGGATCAATCCTTACTTCACAAGTTGTCACTCCTTGATGTACACAAGCTCTCTCTCTTACAACTCTCTTTTGAAGAATTTCTAGGGAAGAAGAAGGAGATCTAAAGAACCAAAATCCTAGAGAAAAATCCTACAAAAATTACAAGCATCTACTCTCTAATCTCTCCTCTTCTCTGCTCTCTCTCTACTCGCAGGTCCAGGTGCAGTATTTATAGGCCACAGAGAGAAGCTTCGAGATCCAGGTTGTTGGCGTAAAATCCGGGACTCAACTGCCTTATCCTTGCCGCAAAATGGCGGGAAAATCCGGATTTTGCGGCTCAACTAACTCTGTTGAGTAACAACTTTCTGGTACAGGTTGGTTACGAGGTTGTTATCCACGTGGCCTTCTAGAATCTTGAGTTGTTACGTAGATTTCTCTGGATCCTGGATTTAAACTTGGGCTTTATCTTGGGCTTGGAATTAATCTCTTTAATTATTGCTAATTAAAGTGATTATTAGGCTTTCTCTCATTTCAGTTGTGGACCTGTAAAAATATAGAGAAGATGAGTAAAAATCATATATTTATTTGCAATATGCATGGGGATTATGTGGTAAAATATGCAGAATTGTGTCACAATCACTGGGGAATCCGCATCATCAAACATACTTCTTCAAACTCCCGGATGAAGAAATATGCGTCCTCAAAGTCCATGCCATAAAATCTAGGAAGAGTGTTTATAAATTGGGGCTTAAGCTCAAAATTGTTACCGCTGGCTTCTGGTAATCGAAAGCAGGGGGAAGTGATATTCTAATTGAGTAAAACTTGTTCTAAAGTGACACGTGGTTGTCCATGACTGGAATAAACTCAGGAGGTGGTGCAGGTGCAAGTGGAGTGTTCCTAACTAACCTTGATGAAATCGAATCCCTGGACCACTCTTGTATGCACATCACAAACAACGTTCACCCAAAAATCAAACGTAAAAAAAAGAAAAATAACAAGCAAGAAAAAAAAGAAAAACAATCTCCAAGTCTCGTCTAAGGTACCTGGACTTAGACGACTCCTAACTGGACGATTTTTCAGGAGAGGTTGTTGTATGAATTTGACTACAAGTTAATCAGCCAGGCAGGGGTAAAATACGATGGGAGATATCCGTACATAAGCAACGGGCCTTAATTATACCAAATCATGGTATCTTCGAGACTTAACCTCTTAATTCTCAATCTTAGACATTGATTTCACAATAGTATGATTCATTCAAGTTCTACCCTCGTTTAATCTCCTAATGAGTCCGGATGTCCCTAGGGGCCAACGTATATCAATTTTTAAATTAGGTTTGGGATTGTGAGTGCTTGAATAATTATTTTTGGGTTAAGAAAGGGTGATGAAATCCTCACCTTTTCTTATTTATTTGGGTGTTGCCCTTAAGATTAATTTTGTGCAAGTGTACGGAATATATCGAACAAGATTCACTCAAAGCAGATATCAGCTAAATAGTTGATCCTATCCTATATGCAGGCACCTTACTCCAGCACTCTTTAACAATAAAGTAAATGAATTATAAAAACACGTGCCCTAAGATGCAAATGTCTAAACCATTTTTTAACTTTCAACGAGTATTTTATTGTTTGTTTATTAGTAGTAATAAAGGTGTTGTATACAAGAAAAATAATAGTTACAGAGAGCTAATTTTTACAAAGCAAGGAACTTTTCAAAAAAAATCTGTCAATAGTTCACTCAATACTGCCGCGAAAACGTGGCAAAAGTCACGTTTGCATGGTAAGGATAAGGGTACTTGGTCTCTGCTTTCTAGAGCAGAGACTCAAGACCACTTATATATCAATGCAGCTGCTAATTCCCTACTTTTAGCACCTGTAACCTAAAACAGAGAAGAAAACATTCAGATCGAGAAAAACAAAACTAAAACTGTTACCCTTCCTGGCAACGGCGCCAAAATTTATTCAATTCATGAGCGTGCACTAAAACATGTGATTTCAGAGTTGATGTGAGTTACGTCCTTTAGAGAAAGTGCTTATGTCCCTTTGAACTTTTCGTTCTAGCCAAGTGACAAAACGAGTTGTATCCACAAGGAGGGGGAGCGATAGAAGCTTTGTTCGATTTTTCTTTATTTTCTTGATATACTCTTTTTTTGTTTCATTGAAATAGAAGAAAGAAAGAAGTGTGTGAAAACTGTAATAGGCGGAAAAGAAAAATAAAATGTGAAGTGAATCAGTGGTGATTGAAAAGATGAGTAAAAATAAAGTGAGAAGAAATGTGATTTCAAGAAAATGATGATTGAAAATGAAGAAAAGAAAAGACTCAGTAAAAGCGTTTTAAAAACTAAAAGAAAATTTAAAAGAGGGTTTGAAAGAAAGTTTTAAGAAAGAGTTTGAAAAAGAGTTTTGAAGAAGTTGAAGAAGCTAGTATAAGAGGTTACATGAAAAAAGTATAAGTTTTCAAAAACGAGAAAGATCGCATGGCTAAGTTTCTACTAATAAATCCCACTAACTATTAACTTGCTTCATGATAAAGCCTACAATGGATCCTTAACATTCACAAGTCTTATGTTTTGAGAACTAGTCATGTGGTGTTCTAATGAAAGTCCTTCACCCTCTACTTTACTTCACATTGCTAAACTTGAACATCACCCTTTAAAGATCCGTTTTGAGGCGAGATTAGGGTGAGAAATAAGTGCACTATCAGTATCGACAAAGATGAGTGGATATTCTCCAAGTCCAAATCAGCAAGCAATCAATAAATCATCAAGAACATAAAATTTGAGCATGAAATATGAGAGTTAGATTGCTTGTTAGAAAGTTAGAGTTAGAACCCTTCATCATAAGCCATCCATAGCTCTTACTTACACAAGGCTTATTGGCATGCTATTTGATTCATATGGGTTATCAATCATGTAGTTAGGGTTGGTGGGTTAGTAGTTAGTTAGCCATGCAAGAAGAATATTAGTTAGACATGGAATTAAAGTAAGAAATAAAAATCTTGTTAGAGGAGTTAGAGATTATTAGAGACATGACATAAAAACACAAGTAGAAGATTGCAAGAAAAAGAAATGAGGAGAAGAAGAATTCTTGTATTGATTGTCACTTTCTCAATTATTGTAACACTCACTTTTCCTCACTTAGATTTTGAATGAAAACCTAATCTAATTGCAATGATGTAAGAGTCTAAGAGAAATTAGAGTAGCACAAGCCAACATGGCGCTATGCTCTCTGTTATCTGTCTAACTTTATCTCGGGTCTAATTACAAGGTATTTATAGGCTGCAGATGCTTGGAGAGTACAAAACGGGTGGACATGTATCAAAGATTCGCGCCTGAATCCACCATATTGCAGTGGAAATGCGGCAAAAGCCGCATTTCCGCGACTAAATCTAGTGTAGATGCGGAGATCTTTTGCCATCTGTTCCTTCTTCTGGGTGGTAGCTTCGGGGTATATCTATCTTTGCGCACTTGGGGTATGTATTAGCCCAGATTCATTATTTAATCTTGAGGACTAAACTACCCTCCTCTATAAGCCTCTTTCTTGCTCTTCAAGAAATCCTATTTAATTATCCAAAATTAGCTTTATATCAAAATATGTTACCACTTTGCCCTTCTCCCTTTAATTATCTGCAAAAGACCCAAATGAGATTTATTAGCAAGATAATTAACATAAATCGGTAGGAAATGTGATGATGATGATGCAAAATTGGTTATTAATCACTTGTTTACCTTAAATCCATCGTGATGACTTACCTTGTCTTTGAAGGCGAGCATTGAAATCACCTAGAGGGGGGTGAATAGGTGACTAGCTAATCTAATGGTGAATTAATGTGGAATTAAAACTATTTATGCAAACTAAAACTTCTTATGCACAATACACCAAGTATAACACAAGAGTGTAGCTGAATTTCCCGTGAAGGGCTATGAACTATTTCCTCAAGATTCCTCTAGATAAGAGTTGAGGTGCCGCTTTGGCTCTCTTGGTTGAATACAAGTGTGAGCAAATAATCCCCAAACATATAACAATATAAGCACAAATATTTCAAGCAAATAAAGATATGAGCAATAAGCATAAGTAAGATATAAAGACAAGTGAGAGATAGAGAGAGCAATCGCAAATATGGGAGAATTGTTTCGAGGTTCGAGCACACTTGCTCTACGTCCCCGCCTTCAACACTATGAAGGATTTCCATTAAAAACGATCCCACCGGATCACTCGGTGTCGCAACACCTACAAGCGAGTTCACACTAGAACTCATTTGGACTCTCTAGTCCCTTTCTTGTTCCCGCAAGAACAACACACTGCAAGCACGCAAGCTTGCTGAGCCGCACCTCTACAATGAGCTCTCACTAGAACTCTAAACACCGCGAACCCGCAAGTCTGCCTCCTCAAAATACAAAGATGAAAATTTTGGTGATCACAACACTTTGATCACCTAAAACCCTCTCACAATAAAGATCCCTATAGGATAGGTATAGCAATGGATAGCTCAAGTGTTTGTGAGAAAAATAAGGATTGAAGTTGTGGTGAAAAACACAAGAAATCACTTTTGAAAAACTCTTGATAAACTCTCCTTTTGAATGGAAGTATTTAGCTCTAAAACAAGTGAAGATAAATACTTAATAGAGTAGGAAAAACTAGCTTTGAAATTCTCCAAAAATCTTAGTTAAAACAGCCCACGGGAAGCCCAATTATAGGCTCCTTAAAAACTAGCCATTGTAGGGCAGGTCAGCAGTCCGGACTGCCGGCGGTCGACCGCCCGGTCGATCGGACAACGGTCAGATTTCTGACCGTTGGGCTAGAGGTTGACCGGCCGGTCAACCATGGCCTGGATACAGAGAGCAGAGCTCTCTGCCGGTCGACCGCCCGGTCGACCGGAGCGATTTCTAGAGAGCAGAGCTCTCTGGCGGTCGATCGAGGCGGTCGACCGGTCCTCTAGCCAAATAAGGCGTGCACGTTTTGTGCACATCAGTCGACCGCCCGGTCGACTGACCTCTAGCTCGGTCGACCGTGCGGTCGACCGACAGAAGCCAAAACAGTATTTTTTTAGGGATTAAAAGTTTGTCATTTTTCCTTCAATAAAATCCCATAAAATCTCTAAAAATCTACAAAAATAAGTTCAGTAATATACTTTGATAAACAAACATGTTTGAGTAAAAATCAAAATATGTTACAAACATTTTTAAACTATTTTTGTAACTTGAAATTTTAGCTTAAAACAAAAACCGTATTTTTCCAAATAGATTTCTCCAAAACTTCTCCAAATACAAAAATAAGATATTTTAAACACTTTTAAATATTAGAGTGTATGGATATGATTCACTACACATATATGATGAAATATCTATATTTTTGACATTAAGTTCTAAAATAGTTTTGGTTAAAACATATGTATATATGAAACTCCAAAAATCAAAACAGTATTTTTCTAAAATGAAAACTCTATGATGAAAACATATCTAAATCTTGTGAGTGAGTGTATATGATACTTGAGCAATCCACCAACTATTCTATCCTTTATATTTTATCTACAAATAAAATCTTAACAAAAACAAACCTAGACACAAGTCTTCTCTTGAAGGGCTTCATTTGAAGTCTTCTCATCTTCTTGACTTGGTCCAAACCATGATCCAATGAGTTAGATTCCTCTTGAGTACTTGATGTGATCTTGATGCATAAGCTCTTGAATCAACACGTGCTAGCTCCAAAACTTGACTTTAAATCCTTTGTTGAAGCTAAACACCTACTAAGATCTTGATCACAAATCTGAGATTAATTAAACACAATATCATTAGTACTATAACTACATGAGTTAATCATCATCAAAACTAGAGTGATGGACCATTGAGCCAACAAGCAAATCATGGTCTATAGGATCTTCCCCATTCCTGATCTATACTATGAATTAAGGGCAAACTAAACTAACAAAAAAAAATTATCTATCATCATAAACCATCAATGGCACTTGTAATGGTAAGGCAGTTTCGAGGCTATAGGAATCACTTAGATTTACAAGCATATAGAGAGAAGCAAACAAAAATAGAAGTAAAGAAGAAAAGAAAATTTTGATTCAATTAAAATAACAATGAAAGAAAAAAGTCTTACTTACACTGGTGTCACCCTCAGTACAAGCTTCACTCTAATTCTCCCATGAAACTCTCCTCTCCTCTCAGTTACATAAATAAAATGAAAATTACATAAAATAAAACTAAAAATCCTAATTTACAGACTACAGAATAGTCTAACCTATACTCTCTGCTGAATCATTTCTTGGACCCTTAGAATTTGCATGTATTTATATCTAAAACATAATAGAGGAGAGCGTTTGAAGATAGGGGAGCAAACCCTCCCCATATCTAAAAGTATTGTGGTGAAAACATGGCATTAGCTGCATTTTCGTGGCCTGGATGTGGCCATCTAGCCACATCCAGGGTGCGTGAGCCTCTGATCTCTCGAACATTCTTTATCTCCTGATAGATTTTTAGTTTGGGCTCTTGATTCATCGATATCACTGTTGATCTCAGTTAACCGAAATGGATCCATCAAAATTCGAATTTAACCAGTTTCTATTTGGTGTTATCTCTCCGATTTGCTCTGATTTTCAACTGACATTTGCCCTAATCCTTGATTTTGATTTGATCTAAATTTTAGTGAGCTTTTGGGTTCGTTTTCTCTCCTCTTTCATTTAGTAAAGGGCTGCGCAATTTAAATGATAAAAATGATTAAATGACAGAGTTTATTTAAGATAAAATATAGGAATGTGACAACGAATATGCAATATTAGTGACCAATCATATACTTATGAGTTAATTTAACAGTTGATTAATGGAGATAGATATGCATGATTATAGTTTTCATATTGAATAGAAACTAAATTATTTTGTGATAGAATGTTATATCGGGGGGAGTACTCTCGTGTATCTGACTATTTGATTGAAATTATAAGATGGAATTTGAAATTGATAAGTAGGCGATATCAAGCCGATATTTGTAACTAAGTAGGCGAGGTCAAGCCGAAATGGTATTATATATATTGCGTTGAATATTATATTGATAAGTAGGATGATGTTAACCAAAATCTAAGTTATTGTATGGGGATAGACTCCATATTTTAGAGAAGATGCTGCCGAAATTTTCGGTGATTATTTCATTAATTAAATGTAAGGTTGATGATTAGGGTAATTGAGTTGATAAAAAAAACTGGGACCGTTACACTTGCACTTGTTTAAATCAATAAAGCAATTAAGTACGGGTGCGAACTAGCTGGGTTTGGCATGACCCGGTCCCGCCAGGCCAAGGCCTGGACCGGGCCAGACCCAGACCTGTCAATGAAAAATGGGCAGCCCAACCCAGCCCGGGGACGGGCCCCCTCTGGGGGACTCAGTCCTGGCCTAGTCCCGAGCCCAACTCGGCCAGCACGGCTATTTAAATTGGATATTTTAAAATCCAAAAAAAAGATTAGTTAAATTGAATTTTCAATTCACAGTATTCTCAAATATGTAGGAGGTGTAGTTAGTCATCACACTCTTCTCACTAAGAAGAGGTTCTCGATTCGAACCCGGGTACTCTCATATTTTTTGCCATTTTATTTGAGGGGGTAGTGAGAGGCGGCGGCGATGGCGACGGAGGGTGGCGGGAAGAGGTGGAAGGGGGAGGGCCGGTGGTGGAGGGGCGAAAGGAGGAGAAGAGGAAGCAGAGGGGGTGGGAGGGGGATGCCCGAATGCTGCTTGAGTTCAGCGTGGGCCTGACACAGGCCCGCCTGTGGTCCGCCGCCTTCTTCCCACCCGAGAATGCCTCGTAGAAGGGGCGGGCCCGGGTCAGGTCAAGGCCCAAGTGACCTGGGCTGGTTTCGTGCGGGTTAACGACTCAGCCTGGCCCTTTTTGAACCCCTATAATTAAGTACCTCAACTCTTATTCAAGAGGAATTGTGAGGAGAAGTGTGGAGCCCTTCACTAGGTATCCAGATTCATTTATTGGTTATCATGTGCGTGTTAATTTTGTTAGTTTAAGTTTTTAATTTTCACATTTGATTAGCACAATTAACTCCGTCTAGGTTATTTCATATTAATGCTCAATATATTCGATCAAGTGATAATGCGACAGATCTCTTCTTAAAGGCACTTCCCACTCCAACTTTTGGAAAGCTTATTCGTGATATTGGGATATGTCATCTGCGAGATTTATGAAGAACTATTCATTCCAACTTGAATGGGAGCTTACGCGGTTGTACTTTTTTTCTCTTATCATGGTTTTGTCCCACTGGATTTTTATAAGATTTTTAACGAGGCAGCATAGAACACATATGCAAGTATAGTGTATCTTTTTTCCTTCATTATGATTTTATCCTACTGGTTTTTCTAGGGAGGTTTTTAATGAGATATTATGAATGGTGGATATCCAATGTGGGGTGTTATGAAAAGTCAAGAATGGCAACCCACCATTAAGCCTAAATAGTAAGTTACTATGTATAATAAGCGATGATGTCAGCGTAAAAATAATGACTGCAAAGTACGATAGAATTTCACTATAAATAGACCCTTCCTGATTCATTTTTATGTACTTCAAAAATCAATAAGAGTTTTTCTTCCTACTATATCTCTCTAGAAATTCTCTCTCAGTGTTATATTTCTTAGTTTTTTTTAACAAATTTCTTGAAATAATGTCGATCAACTTCGACAGAATAGATCTTGCATTCGGATGTCGTAGAGTTGTATTTGAGTGGGAAAGATTTGGCCTCAGATCCTTCCAAATGACACAAAAGTGTGTATGTGTGTGTATATAGGAGAGTTACAATACACATTGGTGTAACTAAGTTAAGTTACACATACCTCTTTCCACCACAAAAAAATCTTTTTTGAACACCTTGTGGAGACCAATCACATTAATTTTTGTTTGTATCTCACAAAGCAAATTTTTTTGTGATTAAAATTATGTGTGTGTAATTTAACGTAGTTACACCTATGCGTATTGTAACTCTGCCCATATATATATATATATATATATATATATATTATATATATATATATATATATATATATATATATATATATATATATATAAGAGAAATGTAAATCAGCTGGCACAGGAGGCAACTCCCTCCTATGTCGCACTCAAAAGTCATATTTTCCGAGTGAATTTTCAAGATCCGACCGCATATTATCATATTCATATTCTAAAATATACACATATAAAAAATCAAGTGATTTGAAATACGTTTACTCATTGATCTAATCGTTCCATTTTGTTCTATTATTAAAAAACCGTTAATATTTGAACCCAAAGAAAATGGAGTAAACAAACTTCAAATCACTTGATTTTTATATGGATATATCCTTGAATATGAAGATGATACTGTGAGGTCGGATCTTGAAAATTTACTCGGGAAATTGATTTTTGAGTGCGACATAGGAGGAAGTTGCCTCCTGTGTCAGCTGATTTACATTTCTCTCTCTCTCTCTCTCTCTCTCTCTATATATATATATATATATATATATATATATATAGAGAGAGAGAGAGAGAGAGAGAGAGAGGCTGATCAAGTTATAGCAAATAAGGAATAGAATATCATCACATTCTGTGCTGAAATCGTCAAATCTGCACCCATTCCATTATTTTTTGCCCCCGTCTTTAAAATCCTGACTCCGCCACCTGCAATTAAGGATGCCAAAGGGACGAATCGTCTCGATTCGTCCCGTTGGCCAAAGAATTCGTTACGAGATGGGTTCCTAATGAGACGGGTCAGAGAACCGGGAAATGAATCGGGTTTCTTGACCCGATTTGTTACCCGGATTCGCTGAGACGGGTCCAACCCGTCTTGTCATTTTTTTTGTTATTATTTTTAAAAAAAATTCGAGGGTTTAAGAAAATAAAAAAACAAGATAGGGGTCTATATCTAATTTTTCCCTCTTACAGCTATATAATAATATAGGACTTAATATATATACACACACACACACATAGGGTCGGGGAAATTTTCTCTGACTCGGTTCGTCTCGTTTAAACAGGATGATATTTGTCTCGTTTAAACGGGACGATATTCGTCTGACCCGCCCCGAAACGGGACGAATACGGGTTATACCCGTATTTGTTCTGTGTGACTCAGGCGAGTCGCGCAGAGCATCGCACAGAGCGAAGTCGGGCGGTCCGCCCCGGTAGCCATCCCTAACTGCAATCAGATATGTTTGGGCAGCATTCAAGAGGCCCAGTTATGTTGACTGAGCCAAATTTTTTATAGTTTCTTCAACCTTCTGTTCGGTAAAGTCAGTAGCGTGAGGCCCACTTATGAGAAGTTTATGCGGAGGCATTGGACACAATCACAAGAAAGGGTTCAAGAAGGCAGAATACACGCCTCCAAATAAGACCCATACTCTTGGATCCAGGAATTGAATACATGATTAAAATAAATATATACAATAATCTTTAGCAACAACGCATCATATGTTTGTATATGTATGTTGCACAAGAATTAAAAGACCACGAGGCGCATCAAATGCGAAATCACGAGAATCAAATCTCTTCAAGGTCGATCTTGCATATTGGCTTTGTCATTCTTCTACAAGTGCATGAACATGAGTATTTCTCCCTCACGTTAACAACTCATGCACGCAACAATCTGACTAATGAACAAAGATAAGTTAAACAATAGACTTCGTGATTGACAAATCATATAATCTCTTGTGGACAATTCTTATACGTAGCCTCCATCATGCTGTTACATTTACCCTATTTAAACCCCCCACCTCACAAATTGCAATCACCAAAGACATGCACTCTCGCAAACACAAAGAAGAGATGAAGTACTACTTTTGGGTGTTGGCCATCTTGAGCCTGGCCTCCTCCTTGGGCTCTTCTGCCCAACAATGCGGCAGCCAGGCAGGCGGCGCGGTGTGCCCGAACGGGCTGTGCTGCAGCCAATACGGCTATTGTGGTTCTACGAGCGCGTACTGCTGCAGTGGTTGCCAGAGTCAGTGCAACTGCGGCTCGACTCCTACCCCTAATCCACCGGGCGGCGGCGGTGGCGGCGGCGGCGGTGGCGGAGTAGCATCCATTATAAGCTCTAGCCTCTTTAACCAGATGCTGCTTCACCGGAACGATGCAGCCTGCCCGGCTCACGGCTTCTACACTTATGATGCGTTCATCGCAGCTGCGAATGCGTTTGGCGCGTTCGGAACGACTGGGGATGCTGATACTCAGAAGAGGGAGATTGCTGCTTTCTTAGCCCAGACATCCCACGAGACAACTGGTAATTTATCAGTTAATTTGCATTATACCTTAAATTATTAAATTAGTTGAATAAACTGAATTGTAGATGTAATTATTAATAACAGCAATTGTTTGATGAGTACACAGGTGGGTGGGCAACTGCACCTGATGGCCCGTACGCTTGGGGTTACTGTTACCTACAAGAGCAAGGCAACCCTGGATCTTACTGCGTTCAAAGCACCCAGTGGCCGTGCGCGCCCAATCAGAAGTACTTCGGCCGAGGGCCCATCCAGATTTCATAGTAAGTGATCATTCAAGTGAATAATCTTACCAAATTAATTCCGTACAAGCTAACTGAACTAAAAGATATTGGCTTGATTGAATTGTTGCAGCAACATCAACTACGGTCCAGCTGGGCAAGCGATCGGATCGGACCTGCTCAACAATCCCGGCCTGGTTGCAACCGATCCGGTCGTGTCATTCAAGAGTGCATTCTGGTTCTGGATGACCCCTCAATCGCCCAAACCCTCACCCCACGATGTGATCACCGGGCAGTGGACTCCGTCTGCAGCCGATCAGGCGGCAGGCCGGGTTGCAGGGTTCGGGCTCATCACCAACATCATCAACGGAGGGGTGGAGTGTGGGCACGGAAACGATGCCAGGGTTGCGGACCGCATTGGATTCTACAAGAGGTACTGCGATATGTTGGGAGTCAGCTATGGGAGCAACTTGGACTGCTACAGCCAGCAGCCTTATGCCTAATCGGTTGTATTTCTATTAAGTTTGGTGTCATTAATATGGGTGTTTACAAGAATAATGTAACGAGAAATAATGACCTGTACGCGGTTTACTGAGCAGATTGAAATAAGGGTCATCTTTCTTCATACAGTGTAGCAACAAAGAGGAAATGAGATGCTTAATATAGTTTACGTTCCCAAATTCGTTTCATATTTAACAGGGTAACATATTCATTTAGATGTCATGCAATATCTTTGATGAATACTTTAAAAACTGATTAGGTAGAAGATGTGTTTTTGGTATACAGTTAAATTTGAGACTACCTTGGCATAAAATTAAATAGGCTTCAAATTTTGGAGATCAAATTATTTTCCTGTTGTGGTGGAGATTTTACCCTGCGTATTACCAGAAGGTTGATCACACACCACAAGCGAAAAGATTAGGGGATTATGACTGTAAAGCAAAAAATCACTACATAGAGAACCGACAGTGACACAAGATTTTTACGTGAAAATACAATGCTGAAAAAACCACGATGAGGAAGAGAATTCCAATGTGAGGTATTCAAATTAGAGTACTTCTCTATGAGGCTTTTGTAGGGGTCCTTCGGTCAAGGGAGAAGGATGAAGATTTCTTTAAGGTGAAGGTTGTCTGGTCCGGTACCTTCCCTCCCTCGTTAGAGAAGTGGGTCTATAAGTACTGCTGCTGATAGTTAGAGAGATCTTCATAACTACACGATCTGCACGTGCAAATAGGTTGTAATTGTCGTGATTACTGGCGCTGACCATTGGGATTGCATGCAGGAAAGCTCGTTAATATTTATAACTGCTCACTCTGAATGTTGGACTGTCACACGTCTTCAACGTGGGAGAGGTGACGAGGCGTAATTGCAGCTGAACATCTCGGTGACTGTTGCTTGAGTCTCTGAAATGACGCCAAGAATCTTGGACTGCAAGTGATCTCGGATGTATCTCTTCGTGATAGGAGATAGCTCTGGAGGATGATGTCTTCAGGAGAGGAGGTAGCTCCGGAGTGAGGGAGAATTTCGAGAAGATTTGATGTGGCGGACCCTACTGGGTGAGTTAGATGATGCAGATGCTTCGGCTGGTCGCTCGAACACGTGTCAACATCCTGATGGTGGTCAAATTTTTATCACTACAGATGCTTCTCGCTCTTTCGCTTGTTGGAGCCTGCGGAAGGGAATTGGAGTTGGTAAGATATGCCTTGAATTCTTCTGGATGTCTGAGTATAGCGAGATTTGAATTATAAATGTGGAACTCCTTGATTTGTCTAGGGATTGCGTGGTTGGTTGACAGCTAGCATGTCAATCGATAGGACTGATTTAAAATTTGTAACTGGCACCTTTTCGAATCCTGATGCCATGATGGCTGAGATCGTTTAGAAGGGGCAGTTGATATCTTCCTGATTTGGTCTGACCGAGGTCTTGGGATATGGATCGGCTTCTTAGGGATTGAAAGTTTGAACATGAGACAGTCTGGCTCCTCCTCCTTCATCTATAAATAGAGTGGAGCCCTAGGGTAAAGTCTGCTTATCTTTCTATCTAAAAAGTTCTTGCTTCCACACTCCTTTCTCTGGCGGGTTGCGATGTCATTCTTTTTCTTCGTCCAGTGGAGGAAAAAGAGGGAGAGGATGGAGATGGTGGAAGTGGTTGGTGCAAAACATCAGTCTTCGAATGAGCCTGTCATAAAATATCAGCTTTTACAACAAGGCTCTACTATCAGGAAGGATAGGTAGGGCTCCCGTTTCAACCTGGTTTGTTCATCTGGTCTTCGATCAGGACAATCAGGTTCACATCTTGGGTCTCAGAGTTCTTTTTTCCTAATAGTATGCACGAGGAAAGAGTCGAGACTATCCTGGGCGGTTACCAGGAAGGATGTGACATTCGAGCAACCTTGCTTGTTTTGGAGTCTTCATTCTGACCAGATCTCATCGTTCTCACACTTGGAGATTCTTTTTTTAAGGCGAGAGACAGGAGGGGAATATGAGGGTATTCGTCAGGATCTCACCGATGAATCACTCCCTCTTCCAGAGCTCCGACCTCATCCTTGGGGCAAAAGGTCAGTGGTGTGATATCATCACTAGCTTGTGAATTTCCGTCTGGGGTTCAAGGCGTTGTTGTATCTTCCGATGGATTCTAGGAAGTTCTCAGTTTTAGGCGGAGAGGGGAAGATCCTTCATCAGAAGGATCTCTTTTTGTGATGGAACCTCTATGAGCATCTGTCGGGGTCTTCTGGGCAGTGGTGTGAGCAACAAAATCCTGCCTTCTGACAGATGCTCTCAGAAAAGCGTGCTCTTAGAGTTTGGATCGTAGGTTGAACATTGTGGCAGGATGGAAGGATTGAATTTCCTGTATTTCTTTTTCAAAAAAGATGCAAATATGGAATTGTAACAGAGTTTTTGTATTACTCCTATTAAATGTAATCAAATATGTATACTTGAAAGGATGTATTCGGAATGGAAGAATTTTTTGGAATAAGTTATATATGATATTCTTCAGAATGAAAATATTTTTTTGGACCTTGCATGGTTCGCTTTACCATTAGCTTTGTCTGGAGTTGATTATGTCTCCTTGGAGTGGCTGCTTTTGGCTCCGAGATATTTGGGTTGACATGTGGATGGCTTGAAAGGTTTGCAGTGTTTTTCTTGAGTAGGGGATTGTCCCATCAAGAGTACCTGTAAGTTTGTCCTCCGAATGAAAAAATTCCAGCAGCAGAGTTACATTCAATGCCTCCGAATGGGGGAGATCCCATCAGTGGAGCTGTGAACATAGGATCTGAGAGGGAAAAATCCCAGCAATAAAGTTGGCCTCCGAGATGGGGAAATCCCAGCAGCGGAGTATGGATTTGGTAGGGCTCTGAGAGGGAGAAATCCTTACAGTAGAGTTTGCCCTCGGGGGGGGGGGGTCCCAGCAGTGGAAGGATGATGTACATACAAGCATGCAATGATACAACTTGAATTAAACGTTAGATGCAATAACATAAGGAAATGTAAGGTGTAATGTAAATAGATGGGGATGACATGACTATGTACGTTCGGCTTTTAACCACATGAAGCTAGTACGTCGAGGGGATATCCAAACAAGGAAACACTCATATATATATATATATATATATATATATATATATATATATATATATATATATATATATATATATATATATACCGTATGCCCCGTGCAGTTATAGGCCAAGCACATACAGTCACATCATCCCGGATGATTAACACATGCATACATTCACATATGTAATGTTCGATTAATACCTGGGTGATCGTGCCCTCTCTGGCATCCTCGATGTTTCCAGCCTGTGATTACATGAAATTAGTACGTCAAGGGGATAATCCGAATAAAGAAACTCTCATGTATAATACCTTATGTACCATGCAATCATAGGCTCTCCGGATCGCTTCCTGCGAATGGGAAAGAGCCTGAAGTGGGGGTGTCACCCAGCGATAGATTGGATGCGTCTACTATGAGTGGGAAAAATCCCAGCAGTGAAGTGGCGATCTGATACCTCTAAGTGGGGAAGATCCCAACAATGAAGTGGCGATCTGATACCAAGATTTCTGACCGATGGGGTTACCAGTCGACCGTCCCAGGAAAACTTGCCTATTATAGGCTTAATAGGGAGTTATGATTCCCTTGATTGTCTCCTATTAATCAGGGATCATGGGTGTAACTACTCATTAACTCTCCCCACTAGGCAATAGGGAGATTATGGGTGTAACCACACATTAACTCCCCCCACTAGGCAACAGGGAGTTATGATTCCCTTGATTATCTCATCTTAATGAGGGATTATGGGTGTAACTACCCATTAACTCCCCCCACTAACTTAGTGGGGCGGTTACTTTCCTCATGCGAATCTAGCTTCTTCTGGCGGATCTATCAAGAAAGTTTCCAGTGAAGTAAGAATTAGCTTCAGGCGAAACTGTAAGTTAGCTCCCTATGGAGCTATGAAGAGCTTCATGCGAAACTATCAATAAAGCTTCCGGCAAAGCTAGAATTAGTTTCTAGCGAAGCTAGAATTAGCTTCAGGCGATGCTGTAAGTTAGCACCCTGTGGAGCTATAAAGAGCTTCATGCGAAGCTATCAAGAAAGCTTCCGACGAAACTAGAATTAGCTTCTTGTGAAGCCGTAAGTTAGCTCCTTGTGGAGTTATAAAGAGCTTCATGCGAAGCTATCAAGAAAGCTTCCGGCGAAGGTAGAATTAGTTTCAGGCGAAGCTGTAAGTTAGCTCTCTGTGGAGCTATAAAAAGCCTCATGCGAAGCTATCAAGAAAGCTTCCGGCGAAGCCATAAGTTAGCTCTCTGTGTAGCTATGAAGAGCTTCATATGAAGCTATCAAGAAAGCTTCCAGCGAAGTTAGAATTAGCTTCCGGCGAAGCTAGATTAGTTTCAGGTGAAGCTGTAAGTTAGCTCTCTGTGGAGAGCTTCAAGGCGAATCTAGACAAACTTAGCCTCTCAGGCGAAGCTATCCCCTTAGGCTCATGCGATGCTAAGCGTTGAGCTAACTCAGCATCTTAGGCCTGCTTAGGTCTCTTCAAAGGCAACATTAGCTTACTGTCTGCTTCACTGGATCAATACAGTCCAAGTCGCTGATTTGTCCTTAGGGGATGGGTAGAAACTGGACGTCAGCTTGTCTGTGACTTGTCTCTTGTAAATGTCGACAGGTTAGATATCGTTCAGACTGGTTAAAAAGCTGTCTGAGATTTTATCTTTTTTGAGTGTCAACAGTAAGCAGCTGTGCTTCAGTGACAATTACAGTCTCTTCTGCTACTTCCCTCAAATCCCCGGCACAGACTGTGGACAAGAATTCATGGATGAAGGTACCACCCATTCATCCTTTCATAGGGCATCTTCCAGTGGTTGGTCTTCATTCGACCATCTCACCTACTATACCATTGTGGTGATGTCTATTATTTGAAGCCATACACACACAACAAGTTTACCCGAAATTTGGGTATGACCAACTTTATGTCGGCAACCCAAATCATCATCCAGGACATGCAGGTAGTCTGATTGACGGAGCCCGAGCTTGGCAGTACTTTGTCGTCGGGTGCAAGGGGGCTCGTTTCTGTATGCCCTTGAGGGTTTCCAACTTCTTGATGAGCATGGAATTCTGCCAATGGTACGCCATCACCAACTCTAATGTGGCAGAGTTCAAGATAAACTCCTCTGGACTTAAACTGATTGCCGCTCGCATGAGGAAAAATGTTGATGAGCGTAAGCAAGGCAAGCGAGTCTAGGTAACGGGCCTCGAGGAATTTGAAGCCGGTAGCGAGGCCTCGGATGCGAGATGCCCTTTGAGCCCCCTGCTGGGAGAGCTGCTCCACCTATTGAGGAAGTTGGTGGAAGTATAGCCCAACATGTCGAAGAAGAAGAAGAAGAAGAAGACCCTGATGTCCTCTTTAAAGGAAGAGGAAGATGACCTCTCCTCGAGGAGCTCCGAAGAAGAAAATGAAGGTGGTGAGAAAATCGCTCAGAGTTCTTTGATTGGTAGTGAAAAGTGCATTTTTATCATCATATTTACCATCACATTTTTATATTTATTCATTTAATTCTGCACATTTATTAATAATTTGTAATTTATTTTGTGCAGGCCTCGAATTATTATTTTAATAATAAATAAAGCTTAAAGAGCCCAAAAGCCCAGATCCAAGCCCATGTTTGAAGCCCAGGTGAAAAAGCGCAATTACAAGAAGTCAAATGCAAATACAAGGGCTAAAAGTTGCAAATATCAGAGATAAGGGAAGGATAGACTTCTATCCAACCCTAAACACTTGCAGGATGAGGATGAAAGCCCAAAATTCGTGGATAGAAGATTTGGGATATTTGAGATCAAGGTAACTTGATTACTAAGTTATCTCGAAATCCCAAGATGGAGAGCCAGGATCACACTTCCAGAAGCAAAAGCCCACATGGACGGACTAGGAGAGGCCACGCGCCAAAGCGCGTGGCCAGACGTCACCACAATGCCGCAAAAACGCGGCAAAAGCCGCAGAATTGCGGCAAAGTGGATGAGTTAGAATCCCAGATTTCGTGGGCAAGTTCATCCAGGACTCCTCGGCCTTCTGCACCTATAAATACCCCCTGCAGTGCAACGTACAGGGCATCCAGAGACGTATTAGGGTTTTCTTTTAGCTATTTTTTCTAAATTTCTGCACAATTGTATTTTCCATTCATGTACGTTGTGGAGAAGGAGAAGATTTTGTAACTGGAGATTCATCTGAAGTAAATGTCACTCTTTTGTTCTCATTTAATTTCTGCAATTTTATTTTATTTTGCGATCTCTCTGATTGTTGTTTTAATCTGTGATCTCTTCTGGTTTTCTTTTTCTTTATTTCCTTGCATTCTTTCTCATTAAATTAAAAAAAATATAAATAATTTGAAAAGAAAAAAAATTATGTTGAACTAATTCTCTCTAGTGGTTTGCTGAATTTCTTAAAGCAACCCTAGAGCAGTTAAGCATTGGTCGGATGGATGATAATTTTTGAAACCCTAGGTTTAAAGAAGAATGCTTGAAGATTAAACGATAATTGGTGTTCTAATCTAATATCACAACATTAATTAATTCTTCACATTTTATATCTAAGAACTTTGACAACGCAACCTCAAGGTAAAACTTCTTTTGTGTTGTGCTTAGATGTTAGGATAAAAAGTGTTGGATTTTTAGGAGTGATGTTGGTAAGATTCTAAATCTCTTCTCTTGCTTGCATGTCTTCCAAAAAACCTAGGATAAAAATCCATGTATTCCAATATGATGATCAAGAGTCTTAATATGCAATAGGGTTGTGGTAGAAGATCAGCAAAACCACGTCTTTAATATCATCTTTTTATCTCAGATCTAATCTCTCTTTTCTTACTTGAAGCATACAGAGGAATCGAGTCGAAAAGCTTTCATCGCATCCTTCCCTGAGGATCACGACCCGCTTGAGCCCTTGCTACAGCGGATTCGCATTGAGACTAAGAAATCTGAACTTCTTTTTATTCTTTTAAAAATCTCAATCAAAATTTGGCGCCGTTGCCGGGGAAGGAACGGCACGATTTCCTCGTTCTAATCATTCTTTATTCTTTCTGTTGCAGGTACAGAGAACAGGAAACAAAAACAGAGCAGCAGTAAGGACATATAGCAATCCAGTGCCTCTGCTCTCGAAGGCAGAGCACTTGGACCTACTAATTTGCCGCAGAAACGCGGCAAAAGCCGCAGATCTGCGGCAGTAGTAGTGAACTACTAACCTGCTTTTCTGTAGGTTGCTCTGCATTGCAAAATTTGCTTACTGCTGTGATTAAATTTCTCTGTTATCACTCTGCAACTGCTAATTAATAACATTAACCCATTTGTTGAAAATAAAAAAAAAATTTTAGAATCTTGCATTTAGGGCACGTGTCTATTTTAATTCTTTTTAATTCTGTTGAAGAGTGCTGGCGACAAGGTACGTTTGCATAGCATATAGATTAGGAAACACTCTTGGTTGTTTACTGCTTTCTTGAGTGATTACTTTTCTACAGCTTTACACGTACACTAATTCATCTTAAGGGCATAACCCATAAGCAAGATAAGGTTGGGATTTCATCACCCTTCCTTGGCCACAAATCATATCCGTCACACTCACAACCCTAACCTTAAGTAAAATTTGACTAGACGTTGGCCCTAGGTTAACTCGGACTCAATAGGAGATTGACCGAAGGAGGAAAATTGTTTGAAATTAACTCTTGTCAAATCGGTGTCTAGGCAGGGGATTGAGGGCCGAAAGCCCGAAGAACGGTGGTTATTTAATTAAGGAACGTCTCTGACGAAAAACCTCCCACCGGTCTTGCCACCTACCTGGCCGATTAGCTTGTGGTTAACGTCGACAGTAGACCTCCTAAGGACAGTCTAAAGTTAGGAGTCGTCTAGGTCAAGGCTTACCCTAAATTAGGATTTTTGATTGTTTTTCTTTTTTATTGATTGATTGGGTGAACTTGTTTGCTGATTGTGCATGCCCGCTTGGTCGAGAGACCCACTTACATCCAGGCTAACTAGAACTAGTTCACCACCCGAGCTCAAGCCCGACTCACACATGGCACAACCACAGTCACTCCAAGATAGGTTCTATCCTATTAGAACCTCTCTTCCTTCTTGCATCCAGCTCACTATTGAAAGTGTTGACCCATTTGAACTCAAGCCACAATACATCAACACTCTTCCCAAATTTCATGGACTTGAATCTGAGGATGCATACTTCTTCATAAGGAATTTGAAGAAGTATGTCTCATGATGAATATACCTAAGTTAGGAGACGATGCTATCAAACTTAGGTTTATCCCCTTTCCTTTGAAGGATTTAGCAAAGAAATGGCTCTACAGTCTAGAGGCCGATTCAATATCTTCTTGGGATAATTTCATTAAGGCCTTCTTAAAGAAATTTTATCCCGTTCACAAGACTGCACTGATTAGGAAGAATATCCTCCAGTTTAAGCAAACAGCCAATGAACCTTTTTGGAAATACTTCGAGCGTTTTAAGGATCTCCTTGCCCAATGTCCTCACCATGGGATAGAGAAATGGCGACTTTGCCAAGTTCTCTATGATGGATTAGATTATTCTACTAAAACACTGTTAGAATCCATGTGCCAAGGAGGATTTCTGAAAAAGAACGAAACTGATGGATGGCAATTGTATGAGGAATTAGCTGAAAATACCATCCAATGGGAACCTACTCCTGAAAAATCTAGGACTATTGACCCTACTTCTTCAAAAGGAGGTATCCATTCCATTGAGGCCAACATAGCAACCGATGCTAAGTTAGCTGCTGTTATGCGAAGACTTGAGGCTCTTGAAACTAAAGAACCAGTCTCTGTGAACCAAGTCAGCCCAACATCTTCGGCGGGCTGTACTTATTGTCAAGATATGAACCATGTGTTCGAGGAATGTCCTGTCTTCATCGCGCATCAAAGCTTGCCCGAACATATGAGTGCGGCCTTCACAAGGCCTGCCAACAATCCTTATTCACCCACCTACAATCCCGGTTGGAGAAATCATCCCAATTTTTCGTGGGGCCCAAGCAACAATGATCAAACTAGGCCCAAATTCTCCAACAATTTCTAAAATCCGCCCTATCAACAAAATTTCCCTAGTCAAAATCCTCCACCATCTTTCCAAAATTCACAAATGGAGACAAGACTTTCAAATTGGAAAGAAAGATGGACACTCTAGTTAAAAGCCACGACACGCTGGCTCAAGTTTTAACTAGGATAGAGATCCAATTGAACCAACAAGAGAGACAGAGGGGTACCCTACCGAGTCAACCATTGCCAAACCCTAGGAATCCTAGGCCAGCCAATGAGGTTCAAGACCCAAATCAGTGTCATATGGTTCATACACTCAGATCGGGGAAACAAGTTGATAATCAAGTATCCATGCCATCGGATCCATCTCAGCCATCCATTCCACCTAGCTCCACTTTCATTCCATCTAGCTCCACTCCTGCTCCATCCAGCCCCAATGAAACTGAAGCTGAAAAGTCAGCAGGTCAGATGCACCAGCCTATAGCTCCATTTCCAAATAGGCTTAGAGGCAACAACAATGCACATATGGAGAAATTATTAGAGGTGTTCAATCAAGTTAGGCTCAACATTCCACTTCTTGATGCAATCCAACAGGTCCCTAGTTATGCCAAATTCCTTAAGGACATGTGCACCAAGAAAAGAAAGACTAATGTGCCTAAGAAGGTTTTTCTAGCCACTAACATTAGTGAGCTACTGTCCAACCAGATCCCTATCAAGTATAAGGACCCAGGTTGCCCCACCATTTCTTGCACCATAGGTCGAGCCGAAATCAATCGAGCACTCCTCGATTTAGGAGCCAGCATCAATTTGCTCCCTTTCTCCGTGTATCAACAACTTGGATTAGGTGAACTCAACCCTACCCAAGTTACTATTCAGTTGGCTGACCGCTCTATCAAAGTTCCTAAGGGAGAAATCAATGACGTTCTCATACGGGTAGGAGAATTCATTTACCCAGTAGATTTCATTGTCTTAGAGACACAACCTGTGTCTAATCCTAGGTCCCAAACTCCCGTTATCTTAGGAAGACCATTCCTAGCAACCGCTAATGCAATTATAAATTGTAGAAACGGTTCCATGAGACTGACTTTTGGGGATATGACCAAGGAAGTCAATGTTTTCAACCTAGGTAAGCATCCCTACGATGTGACCGACCAACCCTTTGAGGTTAACTCCATTGAGAACATGACGAGTGAGCATAATGATGAGATCATATTTGAGTCAGAGGAAGAGGAAGAGTTAGAGACAAGTGATATCAGTCTTGATGAGATCGAATGGGAATCAAATCTGAGTTCTATAGAGATGGGAGATTCTAGCTTAACTCCTCCACCCATCGAGCCAACTCCTTCTTTGGAGTTAAAAGCCTTGCCCAAACATCTTAAGTACGCCTACCTAGGTGAACAAGAGACGTTACCGGTCATAGTTGCATCTAATTTGACCAATAGGCAAGAGGAGGACCTGCTGGCAACCCTTAGGAGACATAGGGAAGCCATTGGTTGGACTATGGCAGATATCAAGGGACTGAGCCCTACGATAGTCCAGCATCGTATCCATCTAGAGGAAGGGGTTAGACCAAAGAGGGATCCACAGCGTAGGCTAAACCCACTCATGCAGGAGGCTGTACACGCCGAAATAGTGAAACTGTTAGATAATGGGATCATTTATCCCATTTCCGATAGCGAATGGGTTAGCCCAATGCATGTGGTCCCTAAGAAGTCTAGCTTTACTGTGGTGGAGAACGACAAGCATGAGTTAGTGCAAACACGATTGCCTACCAAGGTGAGAGTATGCATAGACTACCGCAAGTTGAACGCAGCCACTAGGAAAGATCATTTTCCCCTCCCTTTCATTGACCAAATGTTGGAAAGATTAGCAGGTCATGAGTATTACTGCTTTTTGGACGGTTATTCAGGGTATAACCAAATTCCTATAGCGCCGGAGGATCAAGAGAAGACAACGTTCACGTGTCCATTTGGGACATTTGCCTACCGTCGAATGCCTTTCGGCCTATGCAATGCCCCCGCCACATTCCAACGTTGTATGTTAAGCTTGTTTTCTGATATGGTCGAGCGTTTCCTAGAAATTTTCATGGACGACTTCTCTGTCTATGGAAATTCATTTGACCAGTGTCTCCATCACTTGGAGCTAGTGCTGAGTAGGTGCACCAAAAAGAATTTGACCCTAAATTGGGAAAAGTGTCACTTCATGGTGCAACATGGGATTGTCCTAGGTCACGAGATATCTAGGGAAGGGATTAAGGTAGACAAGGCCAAGGTGGAGATCATAGCGAGACTTCCACTTCCGCGATGCGTGAAGGACATTCGGTCTTTCTTAGGACACGCCGGATTTTATCGTAGGTTCATTAAGGACTTTAGCAAAATTGCTAGACCCCTTACAAACCTTCTAGCTAAAGACGTGTCCTTCATCTTTGATGATAGGTGCCATAGTGCATGGGAGAAATTGAAAATGGAACTTATTTCTGCTCCTATCATCTCACCTCCGGACTGGTCCAAGCCTTTTGAGATCATGTGCGATGCCTCAGATTTTGCGATAGGTGCTGTCTTAGGACAGCGTAAGGACAGCAAGCAGCACGTGATCTATTATTCGAGTAGGACGCTCAATGACGCCCAAATGAACTATACTACAACCGAGAAGGAATTCTTGACAGTAGTGTTCGCTTTGGAGAAATTCCGCCCATACCTACTTGGGACCAAGACCACGATTTTCACTGACCATTCTGCTCTTCGATACCTTATGCTTAAAAAAGATGCGAAGGCCCGACTCATTCGTTGGATCCTTCTCCTTCAAGAATTCGATCTCGAAATTCGAGATAAAAAAGGTGTCGAAAATGTCGTAGCTGACCATCTCTCTCGTGTGCCAAACGCACCTTCTGATGAGCTGCCCATCAATGACAATTTTCCCGATGAGCAACTTCTAGCCATCTCTAAGGAGCCATGGTTTGCTGACATAGTAAATTACTTAGTCACAAACCAAACACCACCTAGTTGGTCTAAACAGGATAGATACCGATTCTTGTCTCAAGTTCGGTATTACATGTGGGAAGATCCTTATCTTTTCAAATATTGTAGCGACCAAATCATTAGGAGATGTGTCCCCGACGAGGAGACTAGAAGCATGCTAGCTTTTTGTCATGAGTTTGCTTGCGGTGGACATTTTGGTCCCCGCAAAACTGCCGAGAAAATTCTGCAAAGTGGCTTTTATTGGCCAACTGTGTTTAGAGACGCATTTGAGTATTGCAAAACTTGCACAAGATGTCAAATGATAGGAAGAATTTCCAAACGAAATATGATGCCCCTAAATCCCATTCTAGAAGTAGAACTTTTCGACGTATGGGGCATTGATTTTATGGGACCCTTCCCTAATTCGTTTGGGCACCAGTACATCTTGTTGGCCGTAGACTACGTGTCAAAGTGGGTGGAAGCTGTCCCTTGCAAGACAAATGACAACAAAGTTGTTGTCAAATTCTTGAAAGATAATATCATCTCACGCTTTGGAATCCCTCGAGCCATCATTAGCGACAATGGCACACATTTTTGCAATAGAACTTTTGAAGCTCTTATGCGAAAATATGCCATTACTCACAAGTTGTCTACGCCCTACCATCCTCAAACTAGCGGTCAGGTAGAAGTTTCTAATAGGCAAGTCAAGCTCATTTTGGAGAAGACTGTGAATCAGAATAGGAAGGACTGGTCCACCAAACTGGTGGATGCCTTATGGGCATATAGGACTGCCTTTAAGACGATTCTAAGAATGTCTCCCTATAGACTGGTCTTTGGAAAGGCTTGCCACCTTCCTGTCGAGCTAGAGCACCGGGCCCTTTGGGCAATTAAGCAGCTAAATTTCGATTTAGATAAGGCCGGTGAGTTTCAGAAATTACAAATTTCTGAACTAGAGGAGTTGAGGAATGATGCATACGAGAATGCAAAGATTGCGAAGGATAGAGTTAAGGTTTTTCACAATAAATTCATCACGAGAAAAATTTTTGTCCAAGGACAAAAAGTTTTACTCTACAACTCTAAACTTCATCTCTTTCCCGGCAAGTTAAAGTCAAGATGGACAGGACCATTCATTGTTAAGACGGTGTTTCCACACGGAGCCATAGAGATCTACGATCCCAAAAATGGCAATGCATTCAAGGTAAATGGTCAACGTCTTAAAATCTTTTTGGAGTCTGTGCCGGAAGCTAATGCGGCGATGGGTCTTTTTGACCCACTGTATCGGTGATTATATCTTTCTGCCAGTTCATGCATCCATACATTTCATTCATACATTAGGGACAATGCATGAAACAAGTGTGGGGGAAGGGTATGTAATATAAAAAAAAAATAAAAAAAAATTAATTAAAAATATATAAAAAAATTATACAATATATAAAAAAATTAATTAAAAATATATAAAAAAAAAATTATACAATATATATAAAAAAAATGTTATAAAAAGGAAATATTTTGACTTATTTTTTGAAAGAAATCTAAGTTAGTTTTAAGGATTAGGAAAATCATGATTAGGATTTCTAAAAACTTGGTCAAAATAAATAAATTGTTTAAATTTTAGGTATAGGAAGAGAAATTGAATAATTAGTTAGTCTTAATTTTTACCTTAATGAAATGTGCATTCCTAATACATATCTAGGATTCTAAGACAAAGACCTTGTGCCTCATAAAAAAAATATATAAAAAAAAAATCACCAATTAAGCTGGATACATGTGCCTCAAGAAGCATAAGTATTCACGCCTAAAGGTAGTTCTGAATAAAAAGTCCTTAGTTTTGTGGCCTAGTTCATTCGAATTTGAGTCCGCGGGGTGTTTTCTCACCTGGTGCCCTAAAGCCGACCGGTTTGGGAGCCACCGACTTTAAGTTCGCTACATGGGTGGATTAGAAAGCCTAAGAAAACTGAGAAATATTATAAATGTATTAACACATCTATTAGTCAATTAGTTAGGTATGAGGGCCTCAAGAAGCCTTGATACTTATACGAAAGAAAATTAGATGAGTTATACATGCCAAAAAATATATATATATATATATTAACACATCTAATAGTCAATTAGTTAGGTATGAGGGCCTCAAGAAGCCTTGATACTTACACGAAAGAAAATTAGATGATGTTATAAAAATAATAAAGAGGCATGAGAGTCCAAGTTAAGGAATTCCTAGATTCACAAGGGTGCGTATGACTTTTGGTAACGAAAAAGACTATACAAACATTCAATTTTAATCCTTACCTAAAATGGAAAACAATTAACTTTATAAAGACTAAGTTTAAAGAATGAATAAAATGATAATCCTAAAACTTATAGACTACTTAGTCTCTTCAATAATAATTCAAATATTTTCCTTTTTATGGATTTTGTGGGTGTAATCCGCTGAAAACCCTCACTAGACAACACTCGTCCTCTAGGGTGACCGAGGGGTTTAACGGCTTGTTGCACGTGCTAAGTGCAATCGTGATTCCTACGAAAGTGAGTTAGGTTAGATTAACTTTTTCTTTTTCTTTGTTTTTACTCGAGGACGAGCAAAAAGATAAGTGTGGGGGTGTGATTGGTAGTGAAAAGTGCATTTTTATCATCATATTTACCATCACATTTTCATATTTATTCATTTAATTCTGCACATTTATTAATAATTTGTAATTTATTGTGTGCAGGCCTCGAATTATTATTTTAATAATAAATAAAGCTTAAAGAGCCCAAAAGCCCAGATCCAAGCCCATGTTTGAAGCCCAGGTGAAAAAGCGCAATTACAAGAAGTCAAAATGCAAATACAAGGGCTAAAAGTTGCAAATATCAGAGATAAGGGAAGGATAGACTTCTATCCAACCCTAAACACTTGCAGGATGAGGATAAAAGCCCAAAATTCGTGGATAGAAGATTTGGGATATTTGAGATCAAGGTAACTTGATTACTAAGTTATCTCGAAATCCCAAGATGGAGAGCCAGGATCACACTTCCAGAAGCAAAAGCCCACATGGACGGACCAGGAGAGGTCACGCGCCAAAGCGCGTGGCCAGACGTCACCACAATGCCGCAAAAACGCGGCAAAAGCCGCAGAATTGCGGCAAAGTGGATGAGTTAGAATCCCAGATTTCGTGGGCAAGTTCATCCAGGACTCCTCGGCCTTCTGCACCTATAAATACCCCCTGCAGTGCAACGTACAGGACATCCAGAGACGTATTAGGGTTTTCTTTTAGCTATTTTTTCTAAATTTCTGCACAATTGTATTTTCCATTCATGTACGTTGTGGAGAAGGAGAAGATTTTGTAACTGGAGATTCATCTGAAGTAAAGGTCACTCTTTTGTTCTCATTTAATTTCTGCAATTTTATTTTATTTTGCGATCTCTCTGATTGTTGTTTTAATCTGTGATCTCTTCTGGTTTTCTTTTTCTTTATTTCCTTGCATTCTTTCTCATTAAATAAAAAAAATATAAATAATTTGAAAAGAAAAAAAATTATGTTGAACTAATTCTCTCTAGTGGTTTGCTGAATTTCTTAAAGCAACTCTAGAGCAGTTAAGCATTGGTCGGATGGATGATAATTTTTGAAACCCTAGGTTTAAAGAAGAATGCTTGAAGATTAAACGATAATTGGTGTTCTAATCTAATATCACAACATTAATTAATTCTTCACATTTTATATCTAAGAACTTTGACAACGCAACCTCAAGGTAAAACTTCTTTTGTGTTGTGCTTAGATGTTAGGATAAAAAGTGTTGGATTTTTAGGAGTGATGTTGGTAAGATTCTAAATCTCTTCTCTTGCTTGCATGTCTTCCAAAAAACCTAGGATAAAAATCCATGTATTCCAATATGATGATCAAGAGTCTTAATATGCAATAGGGTTGTGGTAGAAGATCAGCAAAACCACGTCTTTAATATCATCTTTTTATCTCAGATCTAATCTCTCTTTTCTTACTTGAAGCATACAGAGAAATCGAGTCGAAAAGCTTTCATCGCATCCTTCCCTGAGGATCACGACCCGCTTGAGCCCTTGCTACAGCGGATTCGCATTGAGACTAAGAAATCTGAACTTCTTTTATTCTTTTAAAAATCTCAATCATTCTTCCACCAAACCCACTGCTGCACAAGAGGCTCCTTTCACTAAGAAAGAAGGATGCCACTGTACATTCCTGTTGTAATTTCTCCTGTTACCATTTACACGGCATGGGGGAATTTATAGGAGAAACAACTCCGATACTGTCTTTAGGTAAGCCAGTTTCACCTTTTTTCGTTTCCTTTCTTCTTATTATCCAGGCTTATCTTCTTTTCATTTTAGATACATGAAAAGAATTTAATGCTCCAGTTGATTCCACCCTTGCTGCTGGGGAGACGATTGATGTTGATCCATCCAATCATGAGAGAGAAGCCTTTGGTAACATTGAAGTTAGTGGTTACTTAAATTTTGAGCCAACAGATGACTTAGGTATTTGACCAGAGGACATCCAGACTTATGTGCAACCCTTAACAGCTGTAAGTGTTGCGCTGGATGTTGAATCGCCTCTTGATAGTGTAGCAGTTCTATCAGTCTTTGATTCTTACAAACTGGCCATTCTGTACAACTAGGTTCTCCATTTCAAGATTATGTTCGACTTCTCTACACCAAAAGCTAATATAATCGGGATTGTCCAGACTTCAGAGGCTACTCTGTCTCAGCCCAAATGTGCCATTGTGACATCTGAGCCCATCATCACGGTGACAGACTCTCGTACAACAACTTTTCTAGCTTCGTCCGCCCTTGTGCCTATTACTGTGTCGGCTCCTGCACCTGTTACGGTGTCAGCTCCTGCACCTGTTACGATGTCGGCTCCTGCACATATTATGGCGATGGCTCTTGCACCTGTTATGGTGCCCGTTAGCCACAAGCTACACGGTATATTCTTAACTCATTGATTGTTTCTTTCTTCTTAGCAATCAAATTTTGGCGTCGTTGCCAGGGAGTGTAACGTTTTTATTGAAATTTAATTTTTATTGAAAATTTTTTAGAACTAAAACAAACTTTCTTCTCTGTTGCAGGTTATAGGGCAAGCAAAGCGGGAAAATAAGATTGCAGTAACATATAAGTGGTCTTGGGCCTCTGCTCTAGAAAGCAGAGACCAAGTGCCCTCTGCTTTGCCGCGTTTTCGCGGCCAAAGCCGCGGATCCGCGGCAAAAAGGAGTTGACTACTAACGTTGTTTTTTGCAGGGCTGCTTAACTTGCAAAATTCAAGTTTTCTGCAATTTGTTTTTTCTTATATGCCATCACCAAAAGCCTGCTAATAAACCAACAGTAAAATACTTGTTGAAAAAGATAAAAAAAATTGATTAGACGTTTGCATTTTAGGCACGTGTCTTTTCAATTCATTTATTTTTACTATTGAAGAGTGCTGGAGCAAGGTACGTTCGCATTGCATGTAGAATAGGACACATCTCTTGGTTGATTTTCATTGCTTTGAGTGAATCTTATTTACATATCTTGTACACTTGCACAAACTTATCTTAAGGGCACTAACCCACAACAAGATAAGGTGGGGATTTAATCCCCTTCCTTAGCCCAAAAATCAGATTCCAAGCACTCACTAACCCAAGCCTAACGAAAAATGAGTAGACGTTGGCCCTAGGGACATCTCGGACTCAATTAGGAGATTATCCTAAGGGGGAAAGGTGTTGGAATTTGACTCTTTCCAAATCAGTGTTTAGGAAAGGGATTAAGGGCTGAAAGCCCGAAGATTGGTGGTTATTTAATTAAGGAACGTCTTTGACGGAAAACCTCCCACCAATCTTGCCCTGACCTGGCTGATTAGCTTGTAGTTAAAGTCTACATTAAACCTCCCGTGGACAGTTTAACCAGTTAGGAGTCGTCTAGGTCATAGGTCTACCCTAACTTAGTTTAGAATTTTTCTTTTTTGTTTGTTTATTTGTTTATTTTCTTTTTGTTTGTATTCTATTGTGTGATATGGCTTATAATAACAATTTTTCCAATTTTAATAATAATCCATATTACACACCGAGTTCATTTTCGGATATTACCAACCCGGCATATCATGACTTTAACCAACCTAGTGTGCCGGATTGGTCTTATCCGAATCCATATAACCCATGCCTCCAATCTAACAACTATAATTTCCATAATAATTTCAACTCTTCATAGAGTCAGTGGGGATTCACCTCCCCCGAGCATAATTTTCAACCAACTTGTCCCCCCTATCCACCTAGTCCGCAATATTTTCAAAATTCATACTCAGATCCACCAGTTCAAAATAAAAGACCATCAATTTTGGAAATGAGTATGCGTGAGTCCAAATAAAAATCACAAAATCTGATGGACTCACAATTTCACTACTAATTCCAAGACAACACCTCTTCATCTTTTCAACAAGACAATAAACCTATCAACTATGAAAAGATGCTTGAAGCCATGCTCAGGCTCAAAATGCTCGTAATCGTGACATAGATATAAAGGTCGAATCTCTACGTTCTCACCGTTTGACCAGTTCTGATGTCACTAACCATCCTGTTAGAGCCGATGAGTCAGGTTGTTTTAGAAATCAAGATTCTATTTCAGAACAACCATTTGAACTTACCCAAACTCCAAATTTTGAAAAAGATATTGATAGTTTGGCAAGTTATTCTTTTCTTGAAATAGAACTTGAAAATGAGTATGATCCTGAACCCCAACTTAGTGATTCAATTCTACTTCCTGATTCGATTATGACTCCGGTATCTTCACCTGATTTCAATCTTTTCCCCGAGTCAACATTGGATCCTGTGCCTATTCATCATGAAATTGAATCACCCATCTTTGAGGATCATATTGAACTTGACAAATTATACAATTTTGAAAATCCTATTGACAAATTGGCAAGTTCTCAATTTTTTGATATTGAACTCAATGAGATATGTGACCTAGATTCTCAAATCTGTGATCCAGTTTAACTTTCTGAATCAATATTGACTCCTGTTTTGTTACCAAACTTGAGTAATATTTTAGAGTCAGTTTTGATTCCCCCACCTATCATTCTTGAACTTGAATCACCAATATTAAGTCACATTCTATTGTTGGAAAATAAAGGTGGACTTGAGTTTCAACTTCTTGACTTGTACCTAATTCCTGAACCTATTTCGACTCCTGAACCTTTACTTGACTTAAGTCACCTTCCTGAGTTGGTATTAGTTCCTATACTTTCTGAGTCCAAGTCAATCATTCTATCATTTCATACTCCATTATGGGACAAGGTGGTTGACAAATTTGACTCTAAAATTAATTATGGAATTTGAAAATTAGATGGGGTCAAATACTTAATAAAAATCCTTTATGGACACATCTTTTTAGTGGGTTATATTAAAGTAATTTCTGGTGGGTTCCTGCGAGCCCCAAGAAAAGTTGATTGGGCCGCATTTCGTGGACCAATTAGACCACCACCGGAACCACCACCTTAAGGTAACATTTTCCTTCCCTTTCTTCTTTTTCATGCATCTATGCATTAATTCATACATTGAGGACAATGCATGAGATAGGTGTGGGGGAGGGTTCTAACATAACTTAGGTTTTCCTTTTTTATTAAAAACTTTTTGAAAAATAGAAACAATATTTTGACTTATTTTTGTAAGAAATTAAGTTAATTTTAAGGAATGGGAAAATCCAAATTAGGATTTCTTATACTTGGTCAAAATAGATTATTTGTTTGATTTTTAGAGTTAGGAAGATAATTTGTCAAAGTAATTTAGTCTTGATCTTTACCTTGATGAAATATGCACACTTCATACACTTACACACTTAGGGTTCAAAAACAAAGATTCTTATGCCTTATAAAAAAAAAGGATAAACAAATCTAATTATTGATTAGCTAGGTGCTTTGGCCTAAGCATGCCTTAGTTTTTATGCGAAAGATGATTAGATAAGTTTGAAGAAAAAAAAATTCCTCTGATTAAGCTGGGTATTTGTGCCTAATAAAGCATAAGTATTCACGCCTAAAAGGGGTTCATATAATAAAATCCTTAGTTTTATGGCCTTGTTTGCTCGAGTCCTTAAGTTCTTGAGGTGTTTTCTCACCCGGTCCCTAAGACCGTTTGGTTTGGGAGTCATCGATTAAAGGCTCGTTACATGGGCATATTAGAAAGCCTAATAGAACTAAGGAATAATATCACAAAAATATATATATATATAGATAAATAAATAAGGCATAAGAGTTAGAGTTAATGAACCCTTAGTCAAAATTTTCACAGTCACAAGGTGCATATGACTTAGGGTAAAGTAATAGACTAGATGAGAAGTACAATTTGACTCCTTACTTTGATTGATAACAAATTTTTGAATAGAGACTAAGTTTAGGAATGAAAAATTCGGTTTCCTATAACTTATAGATTGCTTAAATCTTACAATTATATTTCAAATATTTTTCCCTTTCAAAATGCTTTTTGAAAATACTAACTCTTTATTTCCCTTTCTTTATGGATTTTGTGGGTGCAATCCGCTGAAAACCCTCACGAGACAAAACTCGTCCTCTAGGGGTAACCTAGAGGTTTAATGGCTTATTGCACATGCTCAGTGCAATCGCGTGACCTGCGAAAGTGGTCTAATAATCCTTAGTATAGTTTAGTTGTTTTGCTCGAGGACGATCAAAAGATAGGTATGAGGGTGTGATTGGTCACTAATGTTGCATATTTAATATCATATTTCCATACTTATTATAGAATAAAAGCTGCATTGTCCTAATTAATTGTTTAATTTATTTGCAGGCCCATTCCTTAAGGAGATGAAGAGAAATGAGCCCAAAAGCCCACCAAAATTCTGAGTTAAATCAGAATTAATTCGCACTCAGTAAATCAGGACAAAATCAAGAGGTTGAAAATCGGTTGAGAAGAATTCTCTCAGAATCGATCGGTTAAAGCCAAGAATCCCAGGCCATTTCGTCAGAATACTGGACTCAAACGAGAAAATCGAATCAAGATAAAAGCAGAAGGAATTACCATAGCGACCCACCAATAGGGTGTGGCCCTTTTATTTGGCCACACCCTGGCCGCGGAAACGCGGCGAAAGCCGCGTTTCCGCGGCTTGGTTGGGGAGTTAGGGGGAGCGTTTGCTCCCCCGTTCTCCCCGGGATCTTCCTCGTGTGGGTTATGCCTATAAAAGGGTAGTCTTTGTGCTGAAAATGGGACGACCAAGCAGAGATAGGATTTAGCCAAGTTTTTCATTTCTTAGTTTAGGTTTTTCTTTTCTTTTTATGTAACTTGTATGTAAGCTTAGGTTAGATGATGATTCATGTAAGTAAGAGAGAGAGGCATATGTTGAGAGTGACACTGATGTACCCTCCTCCTTTCTTCCATCGTTTCAAGCAATAAAAGGTAATATTTTTATGTTCTTCTTTACTTTCCTTTTCTTTTGCTTTCTTCTTCCTATTTTTACTTTACCTCGTTTGTTTTTGATGAGAATGCAAGTGAATTCCAAAGCACAAGTATAACGATGTTGTGTGAGTGCCAATGATAGTTCATGAAGACGTTCTCCTCCTCAAGATCCGCATCACTTCATGCTTGCCTCGCTTGATGATATAATGCGAACGGGCACAGAGCTCGAGCCTATGATCTATGCGTTGAACGCCTCCGAAGCAAAGGTAGAACATGCAAAGGTTCCAGGTAAGTCATCAATCAAACTAGGTAAGTATTTCTTCATCTTCTTTCTTTTCGTTTATTTCTGTAAATTAAATCACCAACACTCGTCTTCCAACTCTTTCTTTCCCGACTCATTTGTACATAGTCGCTTTCATCGTTTTCTGATTTTTTCCACCTTCATCTCTCATTTTCTTTCTAACTTTAACAACTTTCTTTTCATTTTTATTTCTTAAAAATAAAGAAGAACTTTCGTTTTTCTTCATAACGATTTCAATAAAGAACCTTGAACGCTTCCATCGTAAACCCTTCTTGTAGATCACGACCCGCATATCCACTTGCTATAGCGGTAAGAATTGAGCACTTGCACATTTTTATTTCTAAATCTGTAATTCCGTATTTTTTGTGCAGGTCTTGCCTCAATCACTACACTTGTTACGGTGTCGCCTCCTGCTCCTGATCTTTTGATGGTAAGCTCCAGTGCTTCTACTGCTTCTAATTCTGTCGTGAGCATTCCCATGCAGGAAATGGCTTCTGATTGGTCTCTAATGTTGCATATTTAATATCATATTTCCATACTTATTTTAGAATAAAAGCCTGCATTGTCCTAATTAATTGCTTAATTTATTTGCAGGCCCATTCTTTAAGGAGATGAAGAAAAATGAGCCCAAAGCCCAAAAAAATTCTGAATTAAATCAGAGTTAATTCACACTCAGTAAATCAGGGAAAAATCAAGAGGTTGAAAACTGGTTGAGAAGAATCCTCTCAGAATCGATCGGTTGAAGCAAAGATCAAGCAAGTTTGATTCAAATTCTGACTGGATACATTTTAGTATTCGAATCATAACTTTTGCTACAGAATCTCAATTCTGATGATTCAAGATGATCCAGAAAGCAGACTGACAGAGCTATAACTCTTATGTTGATCATTATTTCTAATTTTGTCAGTTGTTAAGTGATATTCAGCAATCAACAAGCCAACAAACAGCAGATCAGAACTGAATATCCACCTCTACCCCCTCCATTTCTCCTATAAATACCTGCACTCAAAGGCAAAAGGGAGGCGAATGCAGATTAGGATTTTAGACTAGTTTTTCTATTTTCTAGTTTAGTTTTATGTAACTTGTATGTAGCTTAGGGTAGATGATGATTCATGTAAGTAAGAGAGAGAGGCTGATGTTGAGAGTGACACCGATGTACTCCTCCTCCTTTCTTTCATTGTCTCAGTAAGCAATAAAGGTAACATTTGTTTATGTTTGTATCTTTACTTTACATTTGTTTTGCTTTTCGTTTTCCTCTTCTACTTCACCTTGGTTTTATGTGTTGAGTCTACAAGTGAAGTCCAAAGCATGTATCACTAAGCTACGTGAGAGCCAGCGATAGTTCATGAAGACGATCTCCTCTTCCAAGCTTCGCATCACTTCGTACTTCATACGCTTGACGATATAATGTGCACGGGGACTGAGTTCAAGTTTATGATCTATGCGTTGAATCCCTCCGAAGCAAAGGTAGAACTTGCGCAGGTTTCCAAGTAAGTCTTCACCAAACTAGGTAAGTAATTCTTAGCTTTCTTTCTTTTCTTTTATCGCTATAGTATAGATCGCCAACACGATTTCTTTTACCACTTCTTCCCAATCGTTTCCATTCTTTTCCTCCACTTCAGTTGTACATATTCGCTTCATTGTTTTCTGATTTTCCACCTTCTTCATCTCTCGTTTTCTTCTTACTTTAACCATTAACTTTCTTTTTCATTTTTATAACTTTAAAAACAGAGAAGAACCTTCGCTTATTTTCATAAGATTTCAATAAAGACACGTAAAGCTTCCATCGCAAACCCTCCTTGTGGATCACGACCCGCATAGCCACTTGCTATAGCGGAAGAATTGAGCACTTGCACATTTCCTAATCTTAAGTTCTATAATTTCGTATTTTTTGTGCAGGTTTTGCCTCAATCAAATTTTGGCGCCGTTGCCGGGGAGGGTAAAACAGTTTTTATTGAAATCTGAATTTTTCTTGCAAATCTTTTAGAACTAAACGATTTTTCTTCTCTGTTGCAGGTTACAGGGCAATCAAAGCAGGAAATTAATATTGCAGTGACATACAAGTGGCCTTGGGCCTCTGCTCTAGAAAGCAGAGACCAAGGGCCCTCTGAATTGCCGCGTTTCCACGGCAATAAAGAGTTGACTACTAACAGCTTTTTGCAGGGCTGCTTAGTTTACAAAAAATCTAGTTTGCTGCAATTCTTTATTTCTTATATGCCATCATATAAGCCTGCTAATAATCAACAGTAAAAATTTGTTGCAAAAGTTAAAAATTGATTAGACGTTTGCATTTCAGGCACGCGTTCTTTTCAATTCATTTAATTTTTACTGTTGAAGAGTGCTGGAGCAAGGTATGTTTGCATTGCATCTAGAATAGGACTATCTCTTTGTTGATTTATATCGCTTAGAGTGCATCTTATTTATCTTGTACACTTGCACAAAAAACTGATTTTAAGGGCACCAACCCAATAACAAGATAAGGTGGGGATTTAATCACCCTTCCTTAGCCCAAAAATCAGAATCCAAGCACTCACTTACCCAAGCCTAACTAAAATCGAGTAGACGTTGGCCCTAGGGACATCTCGGACTCAATTAGGAGATTATCTTAAGGGGGAACAATGTTGGAATCTAACTCTTGCAAAATCAGTGTCTAGGAAAGGGATTGAGGGCCGAAAGCCCGAAGGTTGGTGGTTATTTAATTAAGGAACGTCTTTGACGGAAAACCTCCCACCAACCTTACCCTGACCTGGCTGATTAGCTTGTGGTTAAAGTCTACATTAGACCTCCCGTGGACAGTCTAACCAGTTAGGAGTCGTCTAGGTCCTAAGTCTACCCTAACCTAGGCAAGAATTTTTTTTTTTGTTTGTTTATTTGGTTATTTTTCTTTGTTTGTATTCTATTGTGTGATATGGACTATAATAATAATTTTTTCAACTATAATAACAATCCATATTACACATCAAACTCTTTTTCGGATATTACCAACCCGGCATATCATGACTTTAACCAACCTAGTGTGCCGGATTGGTCTTATCCGAATCAATATGACCCATACCCCCCATCTAATAACTATAATTTCCATAATGATTTCAACTCTTCACCGAGTCAGTGGGGATTCACCTCCCCCGAGCATAATTTCCAACCACCTTGCCCTCCTTCTCCACCCAGTCCACATTATGTTCAAGATTCATACTCAGTTCCACCCGTCCAAAATAGGAAACCATCAATTTTGGAACAGAGTATGCGTGAGTCCAAACACAAATCCCAAAATCTGATGGACTCACAATTTCAATACCACTTCCAAGACAACTCTTCATCATTTCATCAAAACAATGAACCCATCAATTATGAAAAGATGCTAGAAGCCATGACTCATGCTCAAAATGCTAGAAATCGTGACATAGATATGATGGTCGAATCTCTACGTTCACGCCGTCCTGATGTCACTTACCATTCTGTTAGAGCCAAAGAGTCATGTTGTTTTGGAAATCAAGATTCTATTTCAGAACAACCATTTGAACCTACCCAAACTCCAAATTTTGAAAAAGATATTGACAGTTTGGCAAGTTATTCCTTTCATGAAATAGAACTTGAGAATGAATATGATCTTGAACCCCAACTTAGTGATTCAATTCTTCTTCCTGATTCGATCATGACTCCGGTATCTTCACCTGACTTCAATCTTTTCCCAGAGTCAACATTGGATCATGTACCAATTCATAAAGAAATTGAATCACCCATCTTTCAGGATCATGTTGAACTTGACCAACTTTACAATTTTGAAAATCCCATGGATAAATTGGCAAGTTCTCCATTTTTTGATATTGAACTCAATGAGATATGTGACCTAGATTCTCACATATGCGATCCAGTTCAACTTTCTGAATCAATATTGACTCCTGTTTTATTACCAAACTTGAGTAATATTTTAGAGTCAGTTTTAATTCCTCCACCTATCATTTCTGAACTGGAATCACCCACATTAGGTCACATTCCATTGTTGGAAAATACATGTGGACTGGAGTTTCAATTTCTTGACTTGGACCCAATTTCTGAACCTATTTCGACTCCTGAACCTTTACTTGACTTAAGTCACCTTCCTGAGTCGATATTAGTTCCTGTCCTTCCTGAGTCCAAGTCAACTGTTCTATCATTTCATACTCCATTCTGGGACGAGGTGGTTGACAAATTTGACTCCGAAATCAATTATGGAATATGGAAATTAGATGGGGTTAAATACTTAATAAAAATCCTTCAGGGATACACAATTTTAGTGGGCCATATTAGTGTAATTGCTGGTGGGTTCCTCCGAGACCCAAGAAAAGTTGATTGGGCCGCGTTTCGTGGACCAATCAGACCACCACCGGAACCACCACCTTAAGGTAACATTTTCCTTCCCTGTCGTCTTTTTCATGCATCTATGCATTAATTCATACATTGAGGACAATGCATGAGATAGGTGTGGGGGAGGGTCTAACATAACTTTTCTTTTTCTTTAAAAAAAAAATAAAAAAAATTGACATTTTTCTTTACTTTTAAAAAACTTTTTGAAAAATAGAAATAATATTTTGACTTATTTTTGTAAGAAATTAAGTTAATTTTAAGGAATAGGAAAATCTAAATTAGGATTTCTTATACTTGGTCAAAATAAGATAATTTGTTTGATTTTTAGGGTTAGGAAGATAATTTGTCAAAGTAATTTAGTCTTGATCTTTACCTTGATGAAATATGCATACTTCATACACTTACACACATAGGGTTCAAAAACAAAGATTCTTATGCCTTATAAAAAATATATATATATATAAAAAAATTAATAAGTCTAATTATTGATTAGCTAGGTGCTTTGGCCTAAGCAAGCCTTAGTATTTATGCGAAAGATAATTAGATAAGTTTGAAAAAAAAAAATGAATAAGTCTAATTATTGATTAGCTAGGTGCTTTGGCCTAAGCAAGCCTTAGTATTTATGCGAAAGATGATTAGATCCTCTGATTAAGCTGGGTGTCTGTGCCTAATAAAGCATGAGTATTCACGCCTAAAAGAGGTTCATATAATAAAATCCTTAGTTTTGTGGCCTTGTCTGCTCGAGTCCTTAAGTCCTAGGGGTGTCTTCTCACCTGGTGCCCTAAGACCGTTTGGTTTGGGAGTCATCGATTAGAGGCTCGTTACATGGGCAGATTAGAAAGCCTAATAGAACTAAGGAATAATACCACAAAAAAAAGTAAAAGTATATATATAAATAAGTAAGGCATAAGAGTTAGAGTTAATGAACCCTTAGTCAAAATTTTCACAGTCACAAAGTGCATATGACTTAGGGTAAAGTAACAGACTAGATGAGAAGTACAATTTGACTCCTTACTCTAATTGATAACAAATTTTTGAATAGAGACTAAGTTTAGGAATGAAAAATTTAGTCTTCCTATAACTTATAGATTGCTTAGATCTTACAATCATATTTCAAATATTTGTTCTCTTTCAAAATGCTTGTCGAAAATACTAACTCTTTATTTCCCTTTCTTTATGGATTTTGTGGGTGCAATCCGCTGAAAACCCTCACGAGACAAAACTCGTCCTCTAGGGGAAACCTAGAGGTTTAACGGCTTGTTGCACATGCTAAGTGCAATCGCGTGACCTGCGAAAGTGGTCTAATAATCCTTAGTATAGTTTAGTTGTTTTGCTCGAGGACGAGCAAAAGATAGGTATGGGGGTGTGATTGGTCTCTAATGTTGCATATTTAATATCATATTTCCATACTTATTTTAGAATAAAAGCCTGCATTGTCCTAATTAATTGCTTAATTTATTTGCAGGCCCATTCTTTAAGGAGATGAAGAAAAATGAGCCCAAAGCCCAAAAAAATTCTGAATTAAATCAGAGTTAATTCACACTCAGTAAATCAGGGAAAAATCAAGAGGTTGAAAACTGGTTGAGAAGAATCCTCTCAGAATCGATCGGTTGAAGCAAAGATCAAGCAAGTTTGATTCAAATTCTGACTGGATACATTTTAGTATTCGAATCATAACTTTTGCTACAGAATCTCAATTCTGATGATTCAAGATGATCCAGAAAGCAGACTGACAGAGCTATAACTCTTATGTTGATCATTATTTCTAATTTTGTCAGTTGTTAAGTGATATTCAGCAATCAACAAGCCAACAAACAGCAGATCAGAACTGAATATCCACCTCTACCCCCTCCATTTCTCCTATAAATACCTGCACTCAAAGGCAAAAGGGAGGCGAATGCAGATTAGGATTTTAGACTAGTTTTTCCATTTTGTAGTTTAGTTTTATGTAACTTGTATGTAGCTTAGGGTAGATGATGATTCATGTAAGTAAGAGAGAGAGGCTGATGTTGAGAGTGACACCGATGTACTCCTCCTCCTTTCTTTCATTGTCTCAGTAAGCAATAAAGGTAACATTTGTTTATGTTTGTATCTTTACTTTACATTTGTTTTGCTTTTCGTTTTCCTCTTCTACTTCACCTTGGTTTTATGTGTTGAGTCTACAAGTGAAGTCCAAAGCATGTATCACTAAGCTACGTGAGAGCCAGCGATAGTTCATGAAGACGATCTCCTCTTCCAAGCTTTGCATCACTTCGTACTTCATACGCTTGACGATATAATGTGCACGGGGACTGAGTTCAAGTTTATGATATATGCGTTGAATCCCTCCGAAGCAAAGGTAGAACTTGCGCAGGTTTCCAAGTAAGTCTTCACCAAACTAGGTAAGTAATTCTTAGCTTTCTTTCTTTTCTTTTATCGCTATAGTATAGATCGCCAACACGATTTCTTTTACCACTTCTTCCCAATCGTTTCCATTCTTTTCCTCCACTTCAGTTGTACATATTCGCTTCATTGTTTTCTGATTTTCCACCTTCTTCATCTCTCGTTTTCTTCTTACTTTAACCATTAACTTTCTTTTTCATTTTTATAACTTTAAAAACAGAGAAGAACCTTCGCTTATTTTCATAAGATTTCAATAAAGACACGTAAAGCTTCCATCGCAAACCCTCCTTGTGGATCACGACCCGCATAGCCACTTGCTATAGCGGAAGAATTGAGCACTTGCACATTTCCTAATCTTAAGTTCTATAATTTCGTATTTTTTGTGCAGGTTTGCCTCAATCAGCTTCAGAAGTTGTCCCCTTATTCGAAGGTAATGGCTTGGAAGAAAAATTCATTGCGAGCTTGACTGACATCTTCCACATTCATTTGGGGAAAAGTCTATCCTTGGTGCTCAGAGATTCGACCATCTCAATTAATACCCTGACTTGCATGTTTGATCGTACCGTCGAGAATATTTGAGAAGTAGGAGGACCTGAACGAGTCCATCCATTGGAGCAATTGGCAGATAATTTTAAGAATGACGCGATTGAATTGCGCTGTGTATGCGAGGCCAGTCTTGATCTGGATCGAGGAGAAGCTCCTTCATATCTCTGAGCATGTGGAACAGACACGTAGAGAGGTGATAGGTAAAGTGGAGAAGATGTCCAAGGAGCTCAAACTTGTTCGAACCAAAGCGAATGATGTTGCTGATGAGACGGAATTGTTGAAGCAAGAAAAATCTAAGGAGATCCTAGAAAAAGAAAGAAGAAAATCTAGGGAAAATCCTAGAAAAGAAAATTTTAAGGAAAATGCTAGTAAGGAAAATAAAAAGAAAGAAAATTTAAGAAAAATCCTATGTTAGTACCCTCCCCCCATACCTATCACATGTATTATCCTCAATGCATGAAAATGTAATGCAAATACGCATGATAGGCTCTGTCATGATATCACCTCGGGTGCTTACTCGGGCCGGCTGAAGTGCTTGGGCTCATTGATTGAGAACACCGCAAACCCTCCTCAGTCCATTCTAATCTCTCATTTTGTTCTTTCACCTTTTTTCCTCAATTTGGTATGCCTTTTTCCTTATTTCTTCATGCCCTTCCAGATGGAGGACATAAAGGTCTTAGTGTTACTAGAGGGTGGCTACTGTCAAAATGCACTCTCATCCTCCTTCTAACTCTGTTCCTCTTAGGAAGACTCAGTAGGAACGTCCTCAGTTATGACTGCAGGTGTCCATACCGCATGAAGGCAAATGTTGTGGACACTCGTGATGCGCTCAGTGAAAATAAAGATCCAGTTATATGCTGAAAATATGTTGTCTGGCAGAAAGTGTCTGCATAGGCGAGTGACAAGGACCGGATGCGAATACTTCGCACCGCGAGTGCACTGAAAATTGGCAATCAAGTGTTGCCAGAGGACTGTGTTCAAACAGTCCGTGTGCTGCCTGGTCATCAGGATGTGTATAATCTGCAACACTGGTCTGTTGAATGAGGTAGTGTGGTTTAGACCTAGACTGTTGCGTTGGACCCATCGTCCAATACAATGCACGCTACAAAATGTGGTGCTCGCCTTGAGCCCATGGTCTGACTCTTGACATCTCGCACTCATAATAGTCATATAATCAATGAGGGGCAGAGGTGTAATATGCTATGGAGGGCAGGGAATTTGTGTGATTTCCTCAATTATGTTAATATTTACAACTAAATCCCCTAAGTCAAAGTGCACAATTAACTGATGGAGGTCATGGTCAATTGTGGATGCGTCAATGTTTGTGTAAAGTTGTGTGACTAGATCAGGACAATAAAACACACCACTATCAGCATTATTGTATACTAACTTATACAGCTGCTTTCCCTTATGCGATCAATAAAAACTGTCACATACCCATTAACATCTGTCAAAACCCTGGAGAAATTTTTCTCAGCAAATATTGTGGGTGCCACGGATAACAATGAAAAAAGAGTCGTAATAGGAGGGAAAAGGAATTACAAACCTTCCCCGAAAATCGTGGGGGAAAATAACCAACGATAGACTACCTGAGCAGTCTAGGTGGTCGTAGGGAAGAAGATGATAGTAGATCTGAGATCTACTGCTGACGGCGACTAGTGTTGACCCTGGCAGCGTGGCTGGTTCAACAGACAGGCTGCTAAAACGCGACAATATTGGGGTTTTCGCGGCAAAAAGATGGAGAGAGGGGTTGGATTTGGGGGATGGCGGTGCTTCTCTCTCTCCTCTTCAGATCTGAATCTAGATTTAGAAGATGATGCACGGGTAGAGAAAAGAGGGGTTTAAATAGGGTGAGACTTTGAGGTCTTTCCTATTTTGCTCTTGGAGGAGATTTGGAATTTCAAATTTGGGGATTTGGGTGTTTAAAAATTCTGTACAAAATTTAAAATATTTTTATTTTTATTTTATATTTTTTTATTTTAAAAGAAAAAGAAAGAAAAAATGGTTATTTACAAAAAGAGTCCCCTAAGAATTTTTTTTACAATGAACAGCAGGGGAGATCAGAGAAGGGCTTGGTCACTCGTATACTGGGTCACGGAAACCCAGTTCAGTAGCTCCATGTGGCTCAGGCTCGGTGGTCAAGAACGGTTTCAATCATTATCCATTGACCTTAAATACGTCACTATTCTTAGGATTGGAAAGTTTCACTGCACCGTGTGGAAAGACAGTTTTCACCCAAAAGGGCCCCAACCAACGTGTTTTTGATTTTCCGACGAATAGATGGAGTATAGAATTGTAGAGTAAAATTTTTTGTCCTAGGACAAAATTTTTCTATGGATGGATTGATCGTGAAAAAGTTTAGTTCTGCTTTTGGAGATTAGGGCATTATCGTAGACTTCATTTCTTATTTCCTCTAACTCGAAAATCTGCAGTTTCTATTTAGATCACCGGCTTTATTCAAGTCAAAGTTAAGTTGCTTAATCACCCATAAAGCACGGTGTTCTAGTTTTACTAGCAGATGGCAGGGTGTTAAAAACACAACTCGGTATGGAGACATACAGAGAAAAGTTTTGAACGTGGTTCGGTAAGCCCAGAGTGCATCTATAAGCTTAACAGACCAATTCTTCCTATTTTGCCCTATGATATTCTCCAGAATGAGTGTTATTTGTCTATTAGTAACTTCGACCTGCCCGTTCGTTTGAGGGTGGTATGCCTTGGATAATTTTTGAGATATAAAATATTTTAGCATTAGGGCTTCAAAACCCCGACTGCAAAAATGAGAGCGATTATCACTTATTATCGGACGGGGGGTTCCGAAGCAGGAAATGATTTTTCTCTCAAAAATTTGATAACAACTCGGTTGTCATTCGTCTTCGTTGGCACTGCTTCGACCCACTTAGAAACAGTCTACAACAACCAAAATATACTGCTTACCAAATGAACTAAGAAAGGGTCACATGAAGTCGATGCCCCACACATCGAAAATTTCTACTTCAAAACTTGAGTTTAGGGGCATCATGTCTCTCTGTGTTATCCGACCCATCATTTAACATTTTGTACAGAGTTTGCAGAATTTAAAGGAGTTCTTGAATAGAGTGGGCTAGTAGAGCCCGCTCTACAGAACTTTCTCAGCAGTTTTGCGGGGACAAAGTGTCCACAGCGTGCAAACTCATGACAAAAAGTTAACACATTGTTGTGCTCATCCTCTGGAAGACACCTTCTTATGATTTGGTCAGGATAATATTTGAAGAGATACGGTTCATCCCAGAAGAAGAACTGTATCTGCGTGAAAAGTGATGCTTGTCCTGACTTGACCAATTAGAAGGTGTTTGCCCAATTGCAAGATAGTTTATAATATCTACATACCAGAGCTCTTTACACATCACCAGGATGTGTTCGTCAGCGAAGTTCACATTGATCAGTATTGTTTCCACAGGTGCATTGGGGATTCTTGACAAGTGATCTGCTACCACATTTTCTACACCCTTTTTGTCCTTAATTTCAAGGTCAAACTCCTGCAAAAGAAAAATTCAACGAATAAGTCTAGCCTTAGCATCCTTCTTTTGCATTAGATATCGTAGGGCGGAATGATCTGTGAACACCATTGTTTTGGACTCAAGTAGGTATTGTTAAAATTTCTCCAATGCAAATACAACGGCCAAAATTCTTTTTGGTCGTCGTGTAATTGAGTTGTGCGTCTTTTGGTGTCCTACTCATATAAAAATTACGTGTTGCTGCTATCGATGCGCTGTCTTAGGACAGTGCCTATGGAAAAATCAGAGGCATCACAAATGATTTCAAATGGTTTATCCATTAGGTGCCAAGATGATTGGGACAGAGACAAGTTCCATTTCAATCTCTCCAAGCTTTTAGACATTCATCATCAAAATAAAAGGCACATCTTTGGCTAATAGATTCGTCAAAAGTCTAACAATCTTGCTAAAGAGACTCTTTTATGAATCTCCTATAGAATTCAGCGTGCCCTAGAAAAGATCTGATGTCTTTTATGCATTTTGGCTCAGGGAGTTTGGCTATCACTTCCACTTTTGATTGGTCAATCTCAATTCCTGTTTTTGATATTTCATACCCAAGGACTATTCCTTGGTTGACCATAAAGTGATATTTTCCCAGTTAAGTGTCAATTTTTTTCTGTGCATCTTTTGAGAACCTGTTTGAGATGATACAACCAATGGTCAAAGAAATCTCCATAAATTGAAAAATTATCCATAAATATCTCCAAAAATTGTTCCACCATATCCGTGAATAGACTAAGCATGCAACGTTGGAATATCGCGGGAGCGTTGCACAATCCAAATGGCATCCTACGGTATGCAAACGATCTAAAGGGACAGGTGTAAGTCATTTTTTCTTGATCTTCGGGAGCGATGGGAATTTGGTTATATCCTAAATATCCATCCAGGAAACAATAATACTCATGTCCAGCCAATCTTTCTAACATTTGATCAATGAAGGGAAGAGGGAAATGGTCTTTATTGTTGGCCCAAGGTCACAATTACCCGGTTTTATGGTTTTGATGATACAAAACATATGTGGTTATTTTTACTAATCAAGTTCAAGTGTTTAAATTTATTTCAGGGTTCTAAAAATTTAAGGAGTTTTCTTCCTCTAAAGGAAGGTGTTAGAGACTCAAGAAGACTCAAATACGGGATCATAACTCAAAGCACTCAACGTCGCTAATGGAGAAGCCCGGTTGAAGATCTTGTAGTCACTTAGAGCTTTGTAAGATATTAGTTTGTTAAAGTATATAATATAGTAGTAATTCTCAAGAAGTTGCACACATAAAATACACAATTTCAAAAAATACAAATTTTGGTAGTATCGGTATTTTGCATGTTTGATTTTGATACATGTTTCATAATTTTTCCAAAATTTTATAACAAGTATTTCATCTCCTATACATTGCTACATTACACTTAAACTAATACAAAATATTTTCAAAATTGTTTGATATTCAAAATCCATACATAAAAACTGTTTCAGGCCAGAACGGTCGACAACCCGGTCAATCGGTGCCTATTCTAGGCCAGAACGGTCGACCGGGCCTTTGGCCAATGGGCATGCACGTTTGTGCACGTTGTCGGTCGACTGACCGATCGACCGCTAACCCTTGCGATCGACCGACTGAGAGACCCTAACTCTCTGTTGGGGTCAGGTCAGTCGACCGACATTTTAAATTTTTTTAAATACCGAGCGGTCGACCGCCCGATCGACCGGAGCCAACGACTCTTTTCTGGATGTCCTGTCGGTCGACTGGCCGGTCAACCGACAGGCTGCCAAATGGCCATAACAGCTATTTTTTTAATCTGTTTTATTTTTAGTGGATTTCAACAGGCATTTTTGATTTCAAAGTGTCTAAAGGATCGGGGAAAAATCACGCACAAAATGTGTTATTTTGAAATCACTAATTAAAGTGTGTGTGCTTTGGCTTCCTTGATACTTTCGTTAAAGCATAGAGGCTAAACGGGTCGAATCCACAAAGACAGGAAGCGATAGAAGCTTTACCGGTTTATTCACGTGTGTGTTAACGGTTCTTCTATGTTTTAAAGAATGAAAAGAAAAGAAAACAAAGAATGAAAAGAAAAGTGTACGGTGAAAATAAAGATAGAAATATTGAAGAGAAGGTATTTGTGATTTTTGTATTTATTTCTAAAGCAAAGTAAAAAGGAAATAAAACTCATGACTACTAACTACTAATGGCTCCACTAACCTCTTAGTGATAGTTGCCTCAAATGTATCCTTGGCCATCACTAGTCCTTGGTTCAAGAGCGTTTCAAAGCATGATCCATAAGATAACTCATCACATCCAAACTCAATAAACAAGTGCATGCTACACTTAAACCATCAAAACTAGAGCAAGTATGGAATAAAGTAATGTTAGCTTATTAGAGAGTTGGATGTTAGAGTGTTAGAATCCATCATCATGAGTCATCAATGGCTCTTGCAAGAGCAAGGCCAAGTAGAGACTATTAGATTCATGTGGATTATCAAGTAAGGAGTAAGCAAATTAGTGGTTAGTAGTTGTTGCTATGAGAGGAAAATTAGCTAAACATGTAAAGCGTTAGAGAGAAGAAAATAAGTAAAGATAAATAGAGAACTTTTATAGATTGTCACCTTCTATTACAAGCACTCTTACTTTTATCCTATGTACTAATCTCTTCCCTTTTACAAGATCTACAAGAATGAAAAATACAAAAAAAGACTAACCTAAACTATCCTAAGGAGAAAAAACTACCCTAAAAACTACACTCAAGAACTCCCCTCCTCCTGCTTTGGAGAATACTGGGCTTTTATAGGAAAAACCAGTGGTACAGGAGGGCCATACTGGGCCATACGAGGCCACGTGTCAAAGTACGACGTGTGGTTCCACGACATGGACGCGAAAACGCGGCCATGGCCGTGTTTTCACGGCCATACTGCGGCTGCTCACGCAGCGCCGCAGCGTGGGCCTTGTACCAGCAGTATGGGTTGTGTTCTGATCTCTGATTTCTTGTTTTCTACTCCCTGCAGCAGCAACATGGGCTTCCAAAGTCAATGGCGTTATTAAGATCTAAAAATTACCAAATAAATGGGATTTTTGATCTTTTTCTTCATTCCACACTGTGGACCTAGTATCACACAAGAAAATCATTATTTAGCAGAAGTATATAAAGAATAAGTGTGAAAATGTGATATGAAATATGCAATATTGGAGACTAATCACACCCCACACTTATCTTTTGCTCGTCTCGAGCAAAACAGAAAAATTAAGAAAATTATTACACCATTTTCGCAGGTGACGGATTACACTGAGCATGTGCAATAAGCCGTTAAACCTCTATGTTTATCTTAGAGGAGGAGTTTTATCTTCTAAGGATTTTCAGTGAATTATACACACAAAATATATAAAGAAAGAAATCAAATGTTAGTATTTTGAAAACGCATTTTGAAAGAGGGAAAAATGTTGAAGTATTTTTGCAGAAAATTTAAGCGATCCAAGGTCATAGGTTAACTAAAATTTAATCTTTCTTAAATCAAGTCTAAATACAAAATCTTATTATAAATTAAATGTAAAAATTTAAAATTGAATCGATTCTTTGATCTTTCATAAAACTCTTAGAAAAATATGCACTTTATGAACTGTGAAGATTTTTGGGATATTGACTCTAACTTTCATGCCATTTATTTGTATATATTTTTTTTTTCTTCTCTTAGTTCTCTTAGACTTTCTTATTTACCCGGGTAGTGAGTTTTTAGCCGGTGACTCTCAAACCAGACGATTTGAGGGCACCAGATGAGAAAACATCTCTCGGGCTTAGGGACTCGAGTAAACAAGGCCGCAAAACTAAAAGGAATTATTTTGATTTTGTCCATCTTTTAGGCGTGAATAATCATTCTTACTATAATTAGCCAGCTTCAATAAGTGATTTTTATTATCATTATTTTTTTAATATTTTTATGACAATTTTTATCTTTGTTTCAATCCCAAAAAATTATGTAAGTGTGAAGTGCATATATCTAAGGTAAAAGTTTCAAGATCAAATTATTTTTCTAATCTTACTTCGTTATCCTAAAATTTAAACAAGATCAATTATTTTGACTCTGTTTAAAAATTCATAATTTTAGGTCTTCCTAATTTCTAAGATAATCTTAATTTTCTTAAAAATAAATCAAAACTATTTCTCTTATTTCAAAAAATTTTGTAAAAAGAAAAGAAAAGAGTTTTTATACAAAAGAAAATTTTAAATTTTTTTAAAAGAAAGTGTAAAAGAAAGAAAATTTAAAACAACCTACATTAGTAAACCACCCCACTTATCTCATTAATTGTTCTCAATGCATCGTGAATGTGTATATACATGAAACAAATAGAAAGAGAAGAAAAATTATCTCATGGTGGTGGTCCGGTGGTGGTCTGATTGGGCCAAGCATTGCTACTCAATCAAGATAATATGATGGTTCACGGAATCCACCTGTATTAACCTCTTTTCCATTTACATATTACAATCACAATATGAATATGATCATACAAGATCCTATTATGAAAATTTTCCCTTTACATGACCAATCTTGAAAGATCATCACTGAGTCATTATGGTCAATACCTTGGTCCAACAATAGAATGTGATTTTATGGAATAGATGATTTGGGCTTTGAAATGAAAAGTTCGGGAACAAATGCTAACTCAGAAAAATTAACTTTGGGTTCGAGAGTCGGTTTAGGTTCAAGAGTTGAGTCCAAATCAAAGAATTTAATTTTACATTCTATTCCAATCAATGAAATGTGACTATCCAAAAGAAGCGGTTTGATTTCAAAATCCATAGATACAGGAATCAATGTTGGCTTGGGAAATGAGTCCAACTTGGGCAAGGATGTCGGAGTCAATATAGATTCAAAGATTGGAATTGAATTACAAAGTTGTGGGTCGAGTTCACATTCATATTCAAGTTCAATTTCATTGAAATGAAAACTTGCCAATTTGTCAATGGGTTGATATTGGTCAAGTTCAAAGTTTTGTAGTGAAATTGAATCTTGGTCAAAGTCTTCAAGATTTCATATTTCATCAATATGATGAGAAGTGTTAGGAATAGTTAAAGATTGGGTAGGGAGAGTTTCCTTAATCTTACACATGTTTTCCAATCGACTAAGTTTAGCTTCTATCATATGGAAGGGATCGCTTTAGAATTGAATCATGGATTTCGCTTTTCTAAGTCGGTATGTTCTTCTTGCTGTGGGACTTGAAAAATAGAGTAAGGATCTTGGATTTGAAAACTTTGATGGGATTTTGAGTCTTCTAGATTTTGAATTCATTGCTCGAGTTTCTCTAAGGCTTCCATCCTCTTTTCCCAGTCAATTGTTCTTCTAATGGTTATTCAGAAGAAAGAGTATATGAAGCTGGATGTTGATATGGTGGTTGACCATATGACTCAGGAAAGTTATCCCCACTAACTTTGTGAAGAGTAGTGATTATTCCAGTCTTGTTCATAGTATTGGAACTGGGCACATATTGAGTTAGAGAAAACCAATCTGACATAATTGGTTAGCTAGAGTTATGAAACCTGGTTGGTAATATCTGAGTCAAAAGAGGTCGGAGTGAAGTATGAAGCACTATATGCATTGGAATAATTATAATTGTAATCCATAACACAAAGATATCAGGTAAAAAAATAAAAATAAGCAAACAAACAATCAAACAAAGAAAAAAATTTCAAAAACAAGCCTATACTAGGGTTGACCTAGACCTAGACGATTCCTAACTGGTTAGACTGTCTACGAGCGGTACACTGTAGAAATCTGACCACAAGTTAATCAGTCAGGTAAGGGAAAGACCAGTGGGAGGTATCCGTACCGGAGCAACGGACCTAATTATGCCAAACCACTATTCTTCGAGGTTTCTCCTCTCAATCCCCAACCTTTGACACCGATTTGATAAGAGTCAAACTCTAACAACTTTCTCCCTTAGGTCAATCTCCTAAATGAGTTTGAGATGTCCCTAGGGGCCAACGTCTAGAAAGTTTTATTTAGGCATGGGTTGTGTGAGTGAGGAGGTGATTTTTGGGCTAAGGGAGGGTAATGACTTCCCCATCTTATGTTTTATTGGATATGGCCTTAAGTTCAATTCGTGCAAGTGTGCATATAGATAAGAATGAACACACAAAGCGAATAAATCACCCACGTGTTTGTCCTAAGCTATATGCAATGCAATATATACACCTCCATCAAGATCACAATAACACAAGAACAAAATACAGTATATTAGAATTGAAATCGACACGTGCCTAGATGCAAATATCTATACCGATTTAAAGCGTCCAATTTTCGTATTTTAGTTCTTTATTATTACAGTGCACAAGTAATCTAAACAAAGACTAGCAGCAGAATATAATAATATACAAGAATTTACCCAACCACACAAAGCAAGTGTGGACTTCTGCAATGCTAAATATTTGACCTGCACACCAAAAACAAAGAAGAAAAGTTAACAAAAATGTGAGATCAAACCGCTCCCATCCCCGGCAACGGCGCCAAATTTGATCAGGGGAAAACCACGCAAAAAATGTGTTATTTTGAAATCACTAATTAAAGTGTATGTGATTTGGCTTTCTCGATACTTTCGTTAAAGCATAGAGGCTAAATAGGTCGAATCCACAAGGACGGGAAGCGATAGAAACTTTACCGGTCTATTCATGTGTGTGTTAACGGTTCTTATATGTTTTAAAGAATGAAAAACAAAGAAAACAAAGAATGAAAAGAGAAGTGTACAGTGAAAACAAAGATAAAAACATTGAAGAGAAGGTATTTCTGTTTTTTGTATTTATTTCTAAAATAAAGTAAAAAGAAAAGAAAATCCATGGCTACTAACTACTAATGGCTCTACTAACCATGCTAACCTCTTAGTGATAGTTGCCTCACATGTTTCCTTGGCCATCACTAGTCCTTGGTTCAAGAGCATTTCAAAGCATGACCCATAAGATAACTCATCACATCCAAACTCAACAAACAAGTGCAAGTTATACTTAAACCATCACAACTAAACAAGAGCAAGCATGGAATAAAGTAATGTTAGCTTGTAAGAGAGTTGGGATGTTAGAGTGTTAGAATTCATCATCATGAGCTATCAATGGCTCTTGCAAGAGCAAGGCCAAGTAGAGTCTATTAGATTCTTGTGGATTATCAAGTAAGGAGTAAGCAAGTTAGTGGTTAGTAGTTAGCTATCATGAGAAGAAAATTAGCTAAACATGTAAAAAGTTAGAGAGAAGAAACAAGTAGAGATAAAGGCAGGACCTTTCATAGATTGTCACATTCCATTACAAGCACTCTTACTTCCATCCTATGTACTGCTCTCTTCCCTATAACAAGATCTACAAGAAATGAAAAAAAAAGAGAGGAAGAAGTAAAACAACTAACCTAAACTATCCTAAGGAGAAGAAACTACTCTAAAAACTACACTCAAGAACTCCCCCTCATGCTCTGGACAATACTGGGCTTTTATAGGCAAAACCAGTGGTACAGGAGGGCCATACTGGGCCATACGGGGCCACGCGTCGAAGTACGACGCGTGGCTCCACGACATGGCCGCATTTTTGCGGCCATGCTGCGGCTGCTCGTGCAGCGCCGCTGGCGGGCCTTGTACCTATAGTATAGGTTATGTTCTGATATCTGGTTTCTTATTTCCTGCTCCCTGCAGCAGCAGAATGGGCTTCTAAAGTCAATGGCTCTATTAGGATCTAAAAATCACCAAATAAATGAAATTTTTGATCTTCTAATTCATTCCACACCATGAACCTAGGAACACACAAGAAAATTATTATTTAGCAGAATTATATCAAGAATAAGTATAAAATGTAATATGAAATATGTAATATTAGAGACTAATCACTAAATACACCAAATGACCTGGTATAATTTATGAATGATATTTATTCATTGCCTATATATATGGGTCATGGGTTTTGGTTTTGATTTTAGATAAGAAAAATACACAAGTTTACAAGCTTGTTTCTAAAGAGAAATGTTTTTCTAGCTTTCAATCTCTAAGTTCCTTCTTTCTAAAGGTATTTTCTGTTGGTTTTAAAACTCCTATATTCTTTCTAACTGAATTTCATCTCTCACTTAACTTCTTAAGCAATACTACATATTCTACTCTATAGAAACTTATAAGAGAGAGTGTTTGTAATCTTATTAGATCACCAAGTGTTTTGTAACCTCAATTGGCTTTGTGCTACCTCTTGTGTAGAGAGTTGAGTTGGTAGAGTTGTGTACTCCAGCCTTGTGTAAACCAAGTTGTAAGTTCTTTGTGTAAGGTCCCCTTGTGGAAGATCCCTTAGAGATAGTGAAATCCTTCATAGTGGTGAAGGTCAGGATGTAGAGCAGTGGCTCAAATCTCGGAACAAATTTCTTTGTATCTTACTCTCTATTATTTTTCATTTTTCATTCTTGTGTAATTGTTCATCTTGCATTCTATAATTGCTTTCATTCCATCATTTTCATTACCAGTCTATACTATTTCAATAAGGAGGCAATTGAGCACCTCAACTCATTATTTAGAGGAATCAAAGAGAAGAAGTTCTAGAGTCCTTCACGGGAATTCGGTTTCAATTTTATTTTGAGTGACCGTTTGCATAACTCATCATAACTAGTTTTAAAATTACATTTGATCAGCAAAATACCTATTCACCCCCTTCTAGGTGTATTTCAATTAGTATCAGAGCCTTGATCTCTAGTTTTTGGCTTAACAACCTTAGATAGATCCTAATTGCTAATCACTTCTTTTACAATTTCATCTTCATCCACTTTAGTAAAAATGGCCGAAGGTATTAAGACCCCTCCCAAGTTTGATGGCCTTAACTTTCCTATATGGAAGGTTAAGATTATCGTATTTTTGCAATCCTTAGGAAGCCGAGTTGTAAAAATGGTGACAAACCCTTTAGTGTACCCATTGGTGATGAGGACGCTTGTCCGACATTTCCACTAAGGAGTTTGATGCAAATGTTAAGGCACAATATGCCTTACTTCAAGCTTTGAATGATGACAATATTACTAGGGTCATCCATTGCAAATCCTCCTGCGAGATTTGGATACACCTAGTAGTCACACACGAAGGAACGTCACAAGTTAAGAGAGCAAAGATTGATTTCTTACATTCCTAATATAGAAATTTCATCATGCATGAAAATGACACCATTGATGACATGGTAACAAGATTTACTAAAATAACTAATGGTCTTTCTTTTTTAGGTGATGCCATTGACAATAATCAAAAAGTAAGGAAGGTCATTCAGGCACTTCCACCCTTATGGAAAGTCAAGGCTACTGCATTGAAGGAACTAAACGACAAAGAAGAGATGGAACTCATCGGTCTTATAGGAAACCTTAAGACCTATAAAATAGAGAGGAAGGCAAGGGAAGACGTGGCACCATAAAAGAAGAAAGTGATTGCTTTCAAATCCACTTCAACCATCTCCGATGATGATAAAGAAAAAGAGGATGATGAAGAATTCTCCTAGTGAAAAATGTAAGGAGGATATACAACAAGGCCAAGTTTAACCGGAAACCGGGCCACATGGTTGTAGATTGTCCGGAGACTAAGAGCAAACCTTCAACCTCCAAGAAGCCCTACAAAAAGAAGGCTCTCAAAGCCACTTGGGACTCGGAGAGTGAAAGTGATGAAGATGTGGATACGACACACGTATGTTTCATGGCTAATGATAATACACCTAAGGTAACTTTCGAACCCTCACTTGATGAAAATGAATTAACAATGGATGAATAGGAGAGACTTTTGAAGAGTTGTCTAACAACTATGATTTTCTTAAAATGAAGTATTTAAAATTGAAAAAGGAAAATGAAACTCTTCATAATAAAATTGTTATACTTTTAAAAGAAAAAATGATTTATCTTTCAGACTCATATCCACACAAAAAGATTTCGATACATGTAAAACTTCATGTAAAGAAAAAAATTTCATTAATTGATAAAAATGAGTTTTTTATTTTAAAAGATAAAATTAACTTTTTAGGAGATGTATTAAAGAAAAGTGAGTTTGATAAAGTTAAGTTGGAGGTAATGTTTTCTAAGAAACATACTCCAAAGAAACATATTCATACTGCACATGCTCATCATATCACACATACCCATACTCTTAAATCACAATATATACATATACATCATGCTAGACACACTACACACACCAAGCATGTTCACACCCCACACTCCTATCATGCTTTCATTTATGGTAGAGTTTATTCATGGACTTATTATGGCCGAAAAGTCACTTAGTCAGATATTGCTTTGATAGAATAAATGCTTCTAATGATCACATTTAGGTTCGAAATGTTAACATTAAACGACCCAAGAAAATTTAGTACCAAAATCAATTAATCTGTTACTTGATATAGGTACACACCTAGGCTCCAAGACGTAGGGAGCGGTGTTATCTTGATAGCGGTTGATCAAGGCATATGACATGGGATATCAACAATTTTGCAACCCTATCAAGGTACCATGAAGGTGGCACTATCACCTTCGGAGATGATTTCAAAGGAAAAATTATCGGTACAGGTAACATTAAAATTGGCTCACTTCCTTAACTGAAAATGTTGTTTTAGTTGATGGTCTCAAGTATAACCTCTTGACTATTAGTCAACTTTGTGATAGAGATTTCAAAGTGATTTTTGATGATTTAGCTTGCAATGTTTTAGATAGACAAACCAATGCATGTGTACTTTCCGATTTTCGTGAAAATAATGTGTACATGATTGATATATTAAATTTACAATGCAATGTTACATATTTAAATGCCTTTAATGAAGACTCTTGATTGTGTCATAGGATACTAGGCCATTTTTCATTTGACCATCTACCTAAAATCAACAATAAGAAAGTGGTGAAAGGTATTCCTTATTTAAAATTTGAGAAGGACCGCATTTGCGATGAGCGTCAATTTTGAAAAACCAAGTCCTCTTTCAAAATAATCAAGGATATTATGGCATCAAGACCTTGGAGTTAATTCACATGGATTCGTTTGGTCCAACTAAAACCAAAAGTCTAAGTGAAAATCATTTTGTCTTTATTTTGGTAGATGATTTTTTTCATTTTACATGGGTTTTCTTTTTAGAACACAAAGATCAAGCCTTTTTACATTTTCAAGTGTTTAGAAAACGAGTTAAAAAAGAATTTTTTTCTGATTTTAAGTATAAAAGTGATAGAGGAGGTGAATTCATTAATCACTCCTTTATCACCTATTATGAAGAATATGAATCAAACATGAACTATCAAGTCCTAGAACTCCACAACAAAATGGAGTCGTTAAAAGGAGGAATCGTACTCTTCAAGAAATGGATAGGACAATGATAAATGAATATGGACTCCCTCAATACTTATGGGCCGAGGCCGTAAACACATCATGACATCTCAAATAGAATTTATTTTTGTAAAAATACTTCTAAAACTTCATTTAAAATTTACTACTTGAGAAAACCTAATGTTTCTTACTTCAAAGTTTTTAATTGTAAATGCTTTGTTTTAAACACTAAAGATAATTTAGAAAAATTTGATGCCAAATCTTATGAAGCCATGTTTGTTGGGTATTCAAATACTAGTAAAACCTATAGAGTCTTCAATAGATCTACTTTGACTATTGAAGAATCTATACATGTCAAGTTTGAGGAATCTAATGCTTTTGTGAAGAATGTTGTAGAGATTGATGATTTTGGTGAAGACATGGAGAAGATATCCTTAAAGGACTCACCTATAGAGAAGAAAAATCAAAGATTGATGTACAAGGTGAAGTTTAAGAGGTTGAAATGGAGCTAATACAACCACTTCCAAAGGATTAGAGATTTGCTTCAAATCATCCCAAGGACCTCATCATAGGTGATGTATCCAAGGGGGTAACTACTTGATCCAAACTCTATGATTTATGTGAGAAATTTTCTTTTATTTCACACATTGAACCAAAAACATCCTCGAAGCCGAGGCCGATTCATATTGGTTGCTTGCAATGCAAGAAGAGCTCAATCAATTTGAGCGAAACCAAGTTTGGCATCTTATTCCTAGACCCCATGATAAACCAACTATTGGTACTAAATGGATCTTTAAGAATAAGTTGAACGAGTCGGGTAATATTATTAGAAATAAATCTAGGTTAGTGGCCCAAGGTGACACCCAAATTGAAGGTATCGATTTTGAGGAAACCTTAGCACTCGTAGCACGACTTGAAGCCATACGGATGACACTTGTCTTTTCTTCTTATAAAGATTTCAAACTTTTTCAAATGGATGTCAAAAGTATATTTTTAAATGGTTTTATAGAAGAAGTGTATGTTGAATAACCCCCCGGGTTTGTTGATCCTATACATCCAAATTTTGTGTACAAGCTTGATAAAGCTTTATATGGTTTAAAATAAGCTCCAAGAGCTTGGTATGAAAGACTTTCAACTTTTCTAATTTCAAACAATTTTGTTAAAGATAAAATTGACACCACTTTATTTACAAAGCATGTAGATAATGATATCCTAATTGTTCAAATTTATGTTGATGATATTATTTTTGGATCCACTAATGAAAAACTTTGTAAAGAATTTGAATCATGCATGAAGAACGAGTTTGAGATGTCTATGATGGGAGAGCTAAATTACTTCCTTGGCTTTCAAATCAAGTAAAGAGTGATAGAATCTTTATAAATCAATCAAAGTACACAAGAGAACTCATCAAGATATTTGAACTTGAAGATTCAAAATTAAGCAAGACTCCCATGGCCACTACTACTAAGCTTGACAAGGACGAACAATGTATAAATATAGACATTAAACTTTATAGAAGCATGATTGGTAGTTTACTTTATTTGACGACTAGTAGGTCGGATATTATGTTTAGTGTATGTGTATGTGTTATATTTCAATCTTGTTCTAAAGAGACTCACCTAATTGCGATAAAACGCATTATTAGATATCTTAAGGGCACTATTGGAATGAGCTTGTGGTATCTGAAATCGGACAATTTTCCATGATGAGTTATTCGGATGCCCACTATACCGGTTGTAAAGTGGATAGGAAGAGCACTAGTGATACTTGTCAATTTTTAAGAAATTATTTTGTTTCATGATCTTCCAAGAAACAAAATTCAGTAGCCCTCACAACCGCCGAGGCAGAGTATGTTGCGGTCAGAGCTTGTTGTGCACAAGTCCTATGGATGAAACATACTCTATTTGATTATAATTTATTTTATGACCATATTAAAATATTTTGTGATAATACTAGCACCAATCATATGACCAAAAATGCAAATAAACATAGGAAGACCAAGCACATAAATATTCGATATCACTTTCTTAGATATCACTATGAGAAAGACGATATTGAAATTGATTATGTTTTTACAAATTTTCAACTTGCGAACATTTTTACTAAACTAATAGATTATAATAGATTTTCATTCTTTTGTGGTGAGTTAAATGTTTGTATTATGGATTCATAAGTTTTGAAAATATTTTCTAATTTTTTTATGTATTTTTCTAATTAATATCTCTTATGTTGATGTTTTTACCTTTTTTGATGCATGACAAAAAAGGAGAGAGATATTTGAGTTATTAAGTATTTTAGTATTCTATATTCATTCTTTTTACCATGCTCATATATTATGGCTGGAGGAAGGATGATTGGAAGGATGGTATGTTATATATGTATAGAATACTATATTGGTATCATCTTTATATATGCACATATGTGTTACTTGATTATATTATCAAATCCATTTAAAGGCATAATCGTTTCTTGTACTTGATTGATAGCATAACTTGAGGGGGAGCTTTTTCAAGCTTTTTTCTATCTTTTATTTTAAATAACTCATATATTTTGTCATCATCAAAAAGGGGAGATTATTGGCTTAAGATTACAATCACCTGGTTTTATGGTTTTGAAGATAACAAAACATATGTGGTTATTTGTACTAATCAAGTTCAAGTGTTTAACTTTATTTCAGGGTTCTAAGGATTTAAGGAGTTTTCTCCTCTAAAGGAAGGTGTTGGACAAGAAGATTCAAATACGGGATCAAAGCTAAAGCACTCAACGTCGCTAATGGAGAAGCCTGGTTAAAAATCTTGTAGTCACTTAGAGCCTTTTAAGATATTAGTTTGTTTAAGTGTAGAATATAGTAGTAATGCTCAAGAAGTTACACACACAAAATACACGATTTTGAAAAAATACAAGTTTTGATAGTATCAGTATTTTGCATGTTTGATTTTGATACATGTTTCATAATTTTTTTTAAAATTTTATAACAAGTTTGTAACATGTATTTCATCACCTATACATTGCTACATTACCTTTAAATCAATAAAATATTTTAAAAGTTGTTTGATATTTAAAATCCATACATAAAAACTGTTTCAGGCCAGAACGGTCGGTCGCCCAGTTAACCGGTGCCCATTGCAGGCCATAACGGTCGACCGTGTTATCGACCGGGCCTTTGGCCAAGGGGCGTGCATGTTTGTGCACGTTGGTTGACCGACCGGTCGACCGATTGAGAGACCTTAACTCTCGGTTGGGATCGGTCGACCGGGTCAGTCGACCGACAATTTAAAATTTTCTTTTAAATACAGAGCGGTCTACTGCCCGGTCGACCAGAGCCAATGGCTCTTTTCTGGATGACCAGTCGGTCGACCAGCCGATTGACCGACAAGCTGGCAGATGGCCATAGCGGCTAGTTTTTGAATCTGTTTTGTTTTTAGTGGATTCCAATGGGCATTTTTGATTTTCAAGTGTCTAAACACACCCAATGACCTGGTATGATTTATAATTGATATTTATTCATTGCCTATATATATGGGTCATGAGTTTTGGTTTTAGATAAGAAAAATACACAAGTTTTCACGTTTGTTTCTAAAGAGAAATTTTTTTCTAGCTTTCAATCTCTAAGTTCTTTCTTTCCAAAGCTATTTTCAGTTGGTTTTAAAATTTCTCTATTCTTTCTAACTAAAATTCATTGCTCACTTAACTTCTTGAGCAACACTATATTTTCTACTCTATAGGAAGTTGTAAGAGAGAATGTTTGTGATCTTGTTAGTTCACCAAGTGTTTTGTTACCTCAATTAGCTTTGTACTACCTCTTGTGTAGAGGGCTGAGTTGGTGAAGTTTGTACTCCGATCTTGTGTAGATCAAGTTGTAATTCTTTTGTGTAAGGTTCCTTTGTGGAAGATCCCTTAGAGGATAGTGAAATCTTCATAGTGGTGAAGGCGGGGACGTAGAGCAGTGACTCGAACCTCGGAACAAATTCCTTTGTGTCTTACTCTCTATTGTTTTTCATTTTTCATTCTTGTGTAATTGTTCATCTTGCATTCTATAATTGCTTTCATTCCATCATTTTTTTTACTGGTCTATAGTCATCTCAACAAGGAGGCAATTGAGTGCCTCAACTCATTATCTAGAGGAATCAAAGAGGAGAAGTTCTAGAGCCCTTCACGGGGAATTCGGCTTTAATTCTTATTTTGAGTGACCGTTTGTATAACTCATCATAAGTAGTTTTAAAATTACATTTGATTTGAAAAACACCTATTCATCCCCTTTAGGTGCATTTCATTTATATATGATGAAATTCAGTTTGCGATAATTAATGCATACTCTAATCTTCATGGAAAGTCGAGTTTATACTAATTCATTCTTATCATTTTCTACCAAAGTAAATCCGGCTTTCTTGGGAACAGTGTGGACAGAACTTACCCATTGTCTATCAGAGATGGGATAAATTATCCCATTGTCGAGCAGTTTGAGTATCTCTACTCGCACAGCCTCATGATGAGATTGAGTCTACGCTGTGGGTCTCATTTTGATTTTGCCTTTTCGATCAGATGAATACGGTGTTGTACAATTAATGGGCTGATCCCCTTGATGTCGGCCATGGTCCAACCAATGGCCTTTCTGTTTTCCCTCAATATAACAAGAAGATCCTCTTTTTATTTCTCCGTTAAATGAGAGTCGATGATAACTGGGAAAGCTTTCTTTTCACTCAAGTACTTGTACTTGAGGTGACTGGGAGAGCTTTCAATTCAGAAGAGGGGATTAGCTCAGTTGAGTGTTATTCTTTTTGAAAAAGGTTGATCAGGGTTGCATTTGTTGCCCATTCTACCGCTGAGTCAACTATTTGTTCAAGATTGAAGTCATCCGACTCCAATTCAAACTCGTGTTCAGATTCATATTCTGGCTCCTCCTCATGTTCACTTGTAAACCCCTCTATCAAGTTCACTTCGAATGCTTGATCATCAAAATCTTGATGTTGTTTTCCCGGTGGAAAATATTTACCTCCTTAGTCAGTCTCCAAACGTTAATCACATGACCCGTTCCTACAATTTATGATAGCGTTTGCTGTTGCGAGGAATGAGTGTCCAAGAATGACTGGGATTTAGGCTTTCGGATTCAGAATGGATTGTGTTTCTAGAACGATGAAATCCACGGGGTAGATAAACTCCTCGGCCCATATGAGGACATCAATAATTTCCCCTTGGAGACTTTCACTGAATGATCAGCTAGTTGTATCGTTACCCGTGTTGGGCGAAGATCACCCAGCCCGAGTTGTTGATACACATAAAAAGGGAGCAAGTTGATACTTACTCCCAAATCAAGTAGTGCCCCGTTGATGGTGGTCTGCCCTATTATGCATGAAATGGTTGGGTATCCGGGGTCTTCGTATTTCACAAGAATGAGACCGAATAGCAACTCACTAATGTTTGCGGCAAGAAAGACCTTTTTAGGAACATTTGTTTTCTCTTCTTGGTGCACATGTCTTTTAAGAATTTTGCATAAGTCGGCACTTGTTGGATCGCATCAAAAAATGGCACATTTATTTGCATTTGATTGAACATCTCTCGGATCTTTTCTATTTGAGCATTTGATTTGGTATTTGTTAGCCTATTCGGGAATGGTGTAATAGGCTTATGTGTGTGCTCAGCTGATTTCTCTTTTTCTTCAGACCTCGATGTGGATGGTTGTGAACTTGATGATGATGATGGGTTAGATGAAATAGGCTTTTGTTGGGTGAACATTGGAGGATTAGACACTTGGGAATTGAAAACCTAATTGTCTACTTGCTTTTCAAACTGTAAAATGTGAACAATATTGCATTGGTTCAATGTAATGTCTTTGGCTTCATTAATTGGAAAGGAGTTCTTCGGATTAGGCAAAGACTGGCTTGGTAATTATTTTTGTCTTTCGTTAAGAGAAGTCGCCAGTTGACTAATCTGAACTTCTAGCCTATTAATAGGCTGGTGGTTATAACTGTTCATCATTGAAGTTTGTATTTTAGACAGGGTTTCCAAGGCTTTCTCCAAATTTGACATCTTTTTTCTGGATGAGGTTGATGTTGGTAATTGGGCTGAAAGTTATACTGGAAATTTGGTTGGAAACTGGGTTGATGATTATGAGCAGTGAATTGCTGGGAAAGTTTTGTCTCGATTGATCAGGACCAGACTGACTCCATAAAAAGTTGGGATGATTCCTCCATCCCGGATTATAAGTCTTAGAGTAAGGGTTGTAGTTTTGTCTGGTGAAAGATGCGTTCATGTTATCGTGTAGCATTTGTTGAGCTTGATAGCCAGGACACTCTCCAAAGATGTGGGTCAAAGCATGGCAGTATGTACAACCCGGACTTGGTATTTGGGGTCGGTTGATCTGGTTCACCATATTCTATTCCCTAGCTTCTATAAGTTTTAGTCTCCTCATCAATTGTGAAATTTTAGCTTCGGCAGCTAAGGAAGACTCTTTGGATTGCAGACCAGTTCTGGATGTTGTTGGGTTGGTCTTATCAGAACAAGATTCTCACTGAATTATTTTTTCGGCTAAGACTTCGAATAAATCCCAACCCTGATCCTCATCATTCTTTAAGAATTCTCCTTGACATAGTCTCAAGGAGCATTTTAGATTGATAGTCAAGGCCGTCATAGAGAATCTGACACTGCTGCCATTTCTCTATTTTGTGGTGAGGGCACTGAGCTAGTAGATCCTTAAAGCGTTCAAAAATTTTTTAGAATGGTTCATTTGTCTTTTGTCTAAACTGCATTATGTTTTTCTTGATGAGGGCGGTCTTATAGATTGGTGGTAGAATTTTTTAAGGAAAACCTTAATGAAATCGTTCCAAGATGAAATTGAACTGACGAGTAAGCTATACAATCACTTCTTGGCTATATCCTTAAGAGCAAAGGGAATGACTCTCAATCTTACAGCGTCTTCCCCTAGCTGGAGAATCCACATCATCAAACATACTTCTTCAAACTCCCGGATGAAGAAATATACGTCCTCAGACTCCATGCCATAAAATCTAGGAAGAGTGTTTATAAATTGGGGCTTAAGCTCAAAATTGTTACCGCTGGCTTCTGGTAATCGAAAGCAGGAGGAAAGTGATATTCTAATTGAGTAAAACTTGTCCTGAAGTGACACGTGGTTGGCCATGACTGGAATAAACTCAGGAGGTGGTGCAGGTGCAAGTGGAGTGTTCCTAACTAGCCTTGATGAAATCGGATCCCTGGACCACTCTTGCATGCACACCATAAACAACGTTCACCCAAAAATCAAACGTAAAAAAAAGAAAAATAACAAGCAAGAAAAAAAAAAAGAAAAACAATCTCCAAGTCTAGTCTAAGGTTCCTGGACTTAGACGACTCCTAATTGGACGATTTCTCAGGGGAGGTTGTTGTATGAATCTGACCACAAGTTAATCAGCCAGGCAGGGGCAAAATACGGTGGGAGATATCCGTGCGTAAGCAACGGGTCTTAATTATACCAAATCACGGTATCTTCGAGACTTAACCTCTTAATTCTCAATCTTAGACATTGATTTCACAATAGTATGATTCATTCAAGTTCTACCCTCGTTTAATCTCCTAATGTGTCCGGATGTCCCTAGGGGCCAACGTATATCAATTTTTAAATTAGGTTTGGGATTGTGAGTGCTTGAATAATTTTTGGACTAAGAATGGATGATGAAATCCTCACCTTTTCTTATTTATTTAGTGTTGCCCTTAAGATTAATTTTGTGCAAGTGTACAGAATATATCAAATAAGATTCACTCAAAGAAGATATCAGCTAAATAGTTGATCCTATTCTATATGCAATGCTTACGCCCCTTGCTCCAGCACTCTTCAACAATAAAGTAAATGAATTGTAAAAACACGTGCCCTAAGATGCAAATGTCTAAACCATTTTTTAACTTTCAACAAGTATTTTATTGTTTGTTTATTAGCAGTAATATGAGTGTGGTATACAAGAAAAATAATAGTTGCAGAGAGCTAATTTTTGCAAAGTAAGCAACCTTGCAAAAAAAATCTGTCAGTAGTTCACTCAATACTGTCGCGAAAACGCGGCAAAAGTCACGTTTGCGCGATAAGGTTAAGGGTACTTGGTCTCTGCTTTCTAGAGCAGAGACCCAAGACCACTTATATGTCAATGCAGCTGCTATTTCCCTACTTTCAGCACTTGTAACCTAAAACAGAGAAGAAAACATTCAGATCGAGAAAAATAAAACTAAAACTGTTACCCTCCCTGGCAACGGCGCCAAAATTTTATTCAATTCATGAGCGTGCACTAAAACATGTGATTTCAGAGTTAATGTGAGTTACGTCCTTTAGAGAAAGTGCTTATGTCCCTTTGAACTTTTCGTTCTAGCTAAGTGGCAAAATGAGTTGTATCCACAAGGAGGGGGAGCGATAGAAGCTTTGTTTGGTTTTTCTTTGTTTTCTTGAGATACTCTTTTTTTGTTTCATTGAAATAGAAGAAAGAAAGAAGTGTGTGAAAACTGTAAGAGACAGAAAAGAAAAATAAAATGTGAAGTGAATCAGTAGTGATTGAAAAGATGAGTAAAAACAAAGTGAGAAGAAATGTGATTTCAAGAAAATGATGATTGAAAATGAAGAAAAGAAAAGAGTCAGTAAAAGCGTTTTAAAAACTAAAAGAAAATTTAAAAGAGGGTTTGAAAGAAAGTTTTAAGAAAGAGTTTGAAAAAGAGTTTTGAAGAAGTTGAAGAAGCTAGTAAAAGAGGTTACTTGAAAAAAGTTTTTTCCAAAAACGAGAAAGATTGCATGGCTAACTTTCTACTAATAAATCCCACTAACCATTAACTTGCTTGATGATAAAGCCTCACAATGGATCCTTAGCATTCACAAGTCTTATGTTTTGAGAACTAGTCATGTGGTTGTAATCACCTAGATGGGGGAGGGGTGAATAGGTGACTAGCTAATCTAATGGTCAATAATGCAGATTTAAAACTTATTAATGCAAATTAAAACTTCTTAAACTAAACACCACGTATAACACAAGAGTGTAGCCAGATTTCCCGTGAAGGGCTCTGGACTAACTCCTCAAGATTCCTCTAAATAAGAGTTGAGGTGCCGCGTTGGCTCTCTTGGTTGAATACAAGTGTTAGCAAACAATCTCCAAGCATATAACAATTAAGCACACAATGTATATCAAGCATATAAAGATAAACACAATATAAGCATGCATGATATAAACAAGTAAGAGATAGAGAGAGCAATCGCAAACACGGGAGATTTGTTTTGAGGTTCGAGCACACTTGCTCTACGTCCCCGCCTTCAACACTATGAAGGATTTCCACTAAAATCGATTCCACCAGATCACTTGGTGCCGCAACACCTACAAGCTCTTTGGACTCTCTAGTCCCTCTCTTGTTCCTGCAAGAACACAACGCAAGCCCACTAGCTCGCCGAGGCCGCACCTCAAACAAAGAGTTCACACGCGAACTCGAAACACCGCGAACCCGCAAGGCCGCCTCCTCAAATACAAAAATGAAACTTTGGTGATCATAACACTTTGATCACCTAAAATTCTCTCACAACAAATATCCCTATAGGTAGATATAGCAATGGATAGCTCAAGTGTTTGTGTGAGAAAACTAGGATTGAAATGGTGGAGGAAAACTCAAGAAATCACTTTGAAAACACTCTTGATAAACTTCCCTTTTAATTGAAAATATTTGGCTCTTTAGACAAGTGGAGAAAACCTCTTAAAAGAGTAAGAAAAACTAGCTCTAAAAACCACTTGAAAACTTGTTAAAAATAGTCCACCAATGCCCCCTTTTATAGGCCAAAGAAAACTAGCCGTTGGGGCAAATTTTCAGCCCAGACGGCTGTCGGTCGACCGGCCCGGTCGACCGCCAACGATCAGATTTCTGACCGTTGGAGCCTCGGTCGACCGGTCGGTCGACTGTGGCCTGGAGACAGAGAGCAGGCTCTCTGTCCGGTCGACCGCCCGGTCGACCGGGGCCTTTCTAGAGCACAGAGCTCTCTGGACGGTCGACCGTCTCGGTCGACCAGCCCTCCAGCCAGACTGGCGTGCACGTCTGTGCACGTCGGTCAACCGAGTCGGTCAACCGATCCTAGCTCGGTCGACCGGTCCGGTCGACCGGCAGAAGCCAAGACAGGTTATTTAAGGGATTTAAAAGGTTGACTTTTTATCTAAAATAAAATCCCATAAATTCACGAAAAATCTGCAAAAATAGAATCAGTATTATACTTTGATAAACAAACATGTTTGAGTAAAATTAAGACATGTTACAAACATTTTGAACTATTTTTATAACTTAGAAATTTTGGTTAAAAACAAAATCTGTATTTTTCCAAAATAGATTTTTCCAAAACTTCTTTTTTCAAAACTCCTCCAAAAACAAAAACAAGATATCTTAAACTCTTTTAAAGCATAGAGTGTATGGATATCCACTAAACATACATGATGAAATATCTATGTTTTTGACAATAAACACTAAACATAATTTGGTTAAAGACATGTATACTTTGAATTCCAAAAATCAAACCGGTATTTTTCAAAAAGAAAACTCTTTTGTATTTTTCCAAAATAAAATTCTTTTATATAAACTCATCTAAATCAAGAGTGTGTGTGTATATGGTATACTTGAGCAATCCACCAACTATTCTATCCTTTACATTTTAATCTAAAAACAAAATCTTATAAAAACAAACCTAGACTCAAGTCTTGATCTTGAAAGTCTTCACTTGAAGTCTTCTTATCTTCTTGACTTAGTCCAAACTTGATCCAACGAGTTAGACTCTCTTGAGTACTTGATGTGGTCTTGATGCATAGGCTCTTAAATCAAACCGTGCTAGCTCCAAAACTTGACTTTAAATCCTTTGTTAAGGTAAACACCAACTAAGATCTTGATCATAAATCTGAGACTAATTAAACACAAGATCATTAGTATTATAACTACATGAGTTGATCATCATCAAAACTAGAGTGATGGGCCTTTGGGCCAACAGTGGTGTTCTAATGAAAGTCCTTCACCCTCTACTTTACTTCAGACGGCTAAACTTGAACATCACCCTATAAAGATCCATTTTGAGGCGAGATTAGGGTGAGAAATAAGTGCACTATCAGTATCGTCAAAGATGAGTGGATATTCTCCAAGTCCAAACAAGCAAGCAATCAATAGATCATCAAGAACATAAAGTTTGAGCATGAAATATGAGAGTTAGATTGCTTATTAGAAAGTTAGAGTTAGAACCCTTCATCATAAGCCATACATAGCTCTTTCTTACACAAGGCTTATTGGCTTGCTATTTGATTCATGTGTAGGGTTGTGGGTTAGTAGTTAGTTAGCCATGCAAGAAGAATATTAGCTAGACATGGAATTAAAGTAAGAAATGAAAAGTTGTTAGAGGAGTTAGAGATTATTAGAGACATGACATAAAAACACAAGTTGAAGATTGCAAGAAAAAAAATGAGGAGAAGAAAAATCCTTGTATTGATTGTCACTTTCTCAATTACAATAACACTCACTTTTCCTCACTCAAATTTTGAATGAAAACCTAATCTAATTGCAATGATGTAAGAGTCCAAGAGAAATTAGAGTAGCACAAGCCAACATGGTGCTATGCTCTCTGTTCTCTGTCTAACTTTATCTCGGGTCTAATTACAAGGTATTTATAGGCTGCAGATGCTTGGAGAGTACAAAACGGGCGGACATGTATCAAAGATTCGCGCCTGAATCCACCATCTTGCAGCGGGAATGAGGCAAAAGCCGCATTTCCGCGACTAAATCTAGTGCAGATGCAGAGATCTTTTGCCATTTGTCCCTTCTTCTGGGTGGTAGCTTCGAGGTATATCCATCTTTGCGCACTTGGGGTATGTATTAGCCCAGATTCATTCTTTAATCTTGAGGACTAAACTACCCTCCTCTATAAGCCTCTTTCTTACTCTTCAAGAAATCGTATTTAATTATCCGAAAATTAGCTTTATATCAAAATATGTTACCACTTTGCCCTTCTCCCTTTAATTATCTACAAAAGACCCAAATGAGATTTATTAGCAAGATAATTAACATAAATCGGTACGAAATGTGATGATGATGATGCAAAATCGGTTACTAATCACTTGTTTACCTTAAATCCATCGTGATGACTTACCTTATCTTTGCAGGCGAGCAAAGCATGGTCAATAGGATCTTCCCCATTCCCGATCTATACTATGAATTAAGGGCAAGCTAAACTAACAACAGAACAATTATCCATCATCATAAGCCATCAATGGTACTTGTAGTGGTAAGGCAGTTTCGAGGCTATTGGAATCACTTAGATTTACAAGCATTTAGAGGGAAGCAAACAAAAATAGAAGTAAAGAAGTAAAGAAAACTTTGATTCAATTAAAATAATAATGAAAGAAAAAAGTCAAACTTACACCGATGTCACCCTCAGTACAAGCTTCACTCTCATTCTCCCATGAAACTCTCCTCTCCTCTCAGTTACATAAATAAAATGAAAATTACATAAAACAAAACTAAAAATCCTAACTTACAGACTACATAATAGTCTAACCTATACTCTCTGCTGAATCATTCCTTGGACCCTTAGAATTTGCATGTATTTATATCTAAAACATAATGGAGGAGAGCGTCTGAAGATAAGGGAGCAAACCCTCCCCATATCTAAAAGTATTGTGGCGAAAACGTGGCATTAGTGGCATTTTCGTGGCCTGGATGTGGCCATCTAGCCACATCCAGGGTGTGTGAGCCTCTGATCTCTCGAACATTCTTTATCTCCTGATAGATTATCAGTTTGGGCTCGTGATTCATCTATATCACTGTTGATCTTCAGCTAACCAAAATGGATCCATCAAAATTCGAATTTAACTAGTTTCTATTTAGTATTATCTCTCTGATTTGCTCTGATCTTCAGCTGACATTTGCCCTAATCCTTGATTTTGATTTGATCTGAATTTTAGTGAGCTTTTGGGTTCATTTTCTCTCCTCTTTCATTTAATAAAGGGCTACGCAATTTAAAAGATAAAAATGATTAAATAGTAGAGTTTATTTAAGATAAAATACAGGAATGTGACAACGAATATGCAATATTAGTGACCAATCATATACTTATGAGTTCGAATAATGATTTAACAGTTAATTAATGGAGATAGATATGCATGATTATAGTTTTCATATTGAATAGAAACTAAATTATTTTGTGATAGAATGTTATATCGAGGGGAGTACTCTCGTGTAACTGACTATTTGATTGAAATTATAAGATGAAAATTGAAATTGATAAGTAGGCGATGTCAAGCCGATATTTGTAACTAAGTAGGCGAGGTCAAGCCAAAATGGTATTATATATATTGCGTGAAATATTGTATTGATAAGTAAGATGATGTTAGCTGAAATCTAAGTTATTGTATTGGGGTAGACTCCATATTTCAGAGAAGATGCCGCCGAAATTTTCGGTGATTATTTCATTAATTAAGTGTAAGGTTGATGATTAGGGTAATTGAGGTGATAAAAAAAACTGGGACCATTACACTTACACTTGTTTAAATCAATAAAGCAATTAAGTACGGGTGCGAACTAGCTGGGTTTGGCATAACCCGGTCCCGCCAGGCCAAGGCTTGGACCGGGTCAGACCCAGACCTGTCGACGAAAAATGGGCGGCCCAACCCAGCCCGGGGACGGGCCCCCTTTAGGGGACTGAGTCCTGGCCTAGTCCCGAGCCCAACTCAGCCAGCTCGGCTATTTAAATTGGATATTTTAAAATCCAAAAAAAAGATAAGTTAAATTGAATTTTCAATTCACAATATTCTCAAATATGTAGGAGGGGTAGTTGGTCATCATACTCTTCTCACTAAGAAGAGGTTCTCGGTTCGAACCCGGGTACTCTCATATTTTTTGCCATTTTATTTGAGAGGGTAGTAGTGAGAGGCGTCGGCGATGGCGACGGAGGGTGGCGGGAAGAGGTGGAAGGGGGAGGGCCGGTGGTGGAGGGGCGAAAGGAGGAGGAGAGGAAGCGGAGGGGGCAGGAGGGGGATGTCCGGATACCGCTCGAATTCAGTGTGGGCCTGACACAGGCCTGCCTGTGGTCCGCCGCCTTCTTCCCACCCGAGAATGCCTCGTAGAAGGGGCGGGCCCGGGTCAGGTCAGGCAAGCCCAAGTGACCCGGGCCGGTTTCGTGCGGGTTGACAACTCAGCCTGGCCTTTTTGAACCCCTATAATTAAGTACCTTTTAACTCTTATTCAAGAGGAATTGTGAGAAGAAGTGTGGAGCCCTTCACCGGGTATCCAGATTCATTTCTTGGTTATCATTTGCGTGTTAATTTTGTTAGTTTAAGTTTTTAATTTTCACATTTAATAAGCACAATTAACACCCTCTAGGTTATTTCATATTAATGCTCAATATATTCGATCAAGTGATAATGCGACAGATCTCTTCCTAAAGGCACTTCCCACTCCAACTTTTGGAAAGCTTATTCGTGATATTGGGATATATCATCTGCGAGATTTATGAAGAACTAATCATGCCAACTTGAATGGGAGCTTACGCGGTTGTACTCTTTTTCTCTTATCATGGTTTTGTCCCACTGGATTTTTCTAAGATTTTTAACGAGGCAGCATAGAACACGTATGCAAGAATGGTGTTTCTTTTTCCTTCGTTATGATTTTATCCCTCTGGTTTTTCTAGAGAGGTTTTTAATGAGGCATCATGAATGGTGGATATCCAATGTGGGGTGTTATGAAAAGTCAAGAATGGCAGCCCACCATTAAGCCTAAATAGTAAGTTACTATGTATAATAAGCGATGATGTCAGCGTAAAAATAATGACTGCAAAGTACGATAGAATTTCACTATAAATAGAGCCTTCCTGATTCATTTTTATGTACTTTAAAAATCAATAAGAGTTTTTCTTCCTACTATATCTCTTTAGAAATTCTCTTTCAGTGTTATATTTCTTAGTTTTTTTAAAACAAATTTCTTGAAATAATGTAGATCAACTTCGACAGAATAGATCTTGCATTCGAATGTCGTAGAGTTGTATTTGAGTGGGAAAGATTCGGCCTCAGATCCTTCCATAATGACATAAAAGTGTGCGTGTGTGTGTATAGGAGAGTTACAATACACATAGGTGTAACTAAGTTAAGTTACACATACCTCTTTCCACCACAAAAAAATATTTTTTGAACACCTTATGGAGACCACTCACATTAATTTTTGTTTGTATCTCACCAAGCAAAATTTTTTGTGATTAAAAATGATGTGTGTGTAACTTAACGTAGTTACACCTATGCGTATTGTAACTATGCCCATATATATATATATATATTATATATATATATAATATATATATTATATATATATATATATAATATATATAGAGAGAGAGAGAGAGAGAGAGAGAGAGAAATGTATATCAGGCGGTGACGTGGCACATTATTAGCCACACTAGAAAAGACGCCCCGCCTATCGAAATAGTTGAAATTACTAAATACCCCTGCGGTAAAAGACAGTTGATCTGTATAGTTTATTATATTATTATATTTTTGACGTTACTCAATTTTTGTCACAATTATCTTTTTTAACTGCGACCAAACTGCCAACATTTTTTTATCAAATCACGAAACTAATTTGAATGCTTCTTTATTATTTTTTTGTTATGTGATTTGAAATTTAATGATTTTTTAATATAGTCGCAGTTTACTTTTTTTCGCATGTAATGTATAAATTATTATTATTTTTTTACATATTGAATTCGGATAAGGACTGCGACTATGATCGCAGTGCTTAACGAGAGCAAGTCGTGGACGTTTTCTTTTTGTTTGGTTAAATGTAATAACTGTGACTAATAACTGATAGTATAATCGCAGTTTACGTATTTTTTTATATTTTTTGTTCTTCATTGTGACTGTTGTCTAATCCGCCTATGAATTATTAAATTGGTTTTTACATATAGCATGCGATCAAGGACTGCGACTATGGTCGCAGTACTAACGAGAGCATTTTTTTTGGATGATTTTTTTTGTTAAGCTAAATGTAATAACGGTGTCTAAGGACTGATACTATAGTCGTAGTTTACGTACGGTTTTATATGTTTGATCTTCACTGTAACTTATTGCATGCGAAGTAGGACTGCGACTATGGTCGCAGTGTTTAAGAACTGCAGTCGCAATTTTCTAATTTGTGATATACAGTGAAATATACTGATTTGAGAGGATTGCGATGATGTTCGCAGTATTATCTGTTTATATAATTTATTTTGGACTGCGACCATGGTAGCTGTTTATAATTTTATTGAATGCAAAACGATCAAACTGTTTATGACTGGACAACGACCGTGGTCGCAGTTTCATATGTAATTATTATATGAGTACTGCGACCATTATCGCAGATAAGATGCAGAATTAATACTTATACGATATAATTTATATGTATTTTAAAAATGTGAAAGATTATTTTACAGATAGAAGTAAATTTTATTTATAACATAATATGGTGAGAAAGAGACCTTACAAAAAAAGAGCATTAAAAGCTTTTAAGAGAAGACAAAATAATGTTGAATATCAGAAGATCAGGAAATACTAATCCTCGTCATTATCACCATCATAAGCAGATTCGTCGTCTTCATTCTCCTGGTCTACCTGTTCATCACTTATTTCCTCATCATCTTCCTGTTGTTGAGGTTTTTTTGGTTCATCGATAAACTCCCAGAATGGATCGTCTCTATCAAGCTTTTCGTCCGATCCGTTGCGAGAAAGCGAGCCTATAGCATCAGAGGACATGCTTTCATCAAGCATGTCTCCGTCAAATAGCAGAGGAA